>QTSX02002252.1:0-253829 GCA_014839935.2 Entomophthora muscae
CCCCCACTGATTTTGGTCAGGTGTGTACCTTCTTAGGCATGGTTGCCTACGTGCGTAAATTCATCCCCAACTGTGGAGAACTTATTGCACCCCTCATCAAGCTCCTGAACACCAAAAATTGCTCCCATTGGACTTCTGTCAGAGACCAAGCCTTTGAGATATGAAGCAGAGACTTACAACTGCACCTGTATTGCAGTTCCCCAATTGGAACCACCAATACAAACTCAAGACTGACGCCTCTGACAGGGCTATAGGGGGTTTACTACAGGTAGAAACTGACAAATGCGTTTTTCTTCCTGTGGCATATGAGTCCAGGAAGCTCACTGACTCAGAACAACATTACCCTATACACAACAAAGAGTTGGCGGCACTTGTGCACTGCATTGAGAAATGGAGCTGTTACCTGGAAGGGGCAATCTTTCCACCCCGCGTCCTAACAGACCACAAGCCACTTCAGTACTTCAACACACAGTCCTACTTGACATACTGCCAAGCAGGCTGGGTCAAGCGTCTATCCCCCTACCAGTTGCACATCAAGTACAAACCTGAGAAGGAGCTTGTCACAGCTGACATCCTCTCATAACTCTATGTAGCGCCAATCACTGGGGATGATGGCTTGAACCCAGACTAGCCAATGCTTTACCTCCGTACTGAGGAAAATTGTTACAAAGGCCTCAACTCAGTAACCATCTCAAAGCTGAAGGACAATGAAATCCAGCTCACCACCAATGCTGGCAATGCCTGCCGCCAGGCAGAGACTGATGAAAAGACGCCTTACATTCCCACCACACAACAAGGTGACACCATATTGAATTACCACCAAACCCTAGGTAACATAAGAGGTTGTAACCTTTTTGAGATCATGAAACAAAAGGTTTGGTGGCCGTGTATGCGCCAGGATATCCTGGATCTCCTTGAAACATGTATGCTGTGTGAAAAGAATACGTTCAAACCTTCACCTCCCAAGTCTGTCCTGCCCATCAAGGCCATGTAACTCTTTGAGAAGTGAGCCCTTGATGTAGTCAGGCCCCTCCCCAAAGACAGATTGGGAAAGAAATACATCATAACCACCATCAACTACTTCACTTGCTGGCCAGTGGCTTGGACAACAACTAATCACACTGCCACCACCATCACCCAATTCATTGGCAAGAAAATTGTGGCCCTGCTTTGGGCGGCCCAAACGTCTCATCACTGATGGTGATCCCAAACTTGTTGGCCAGGTCATGAAGGCATTCTGTGCCAAGAATGCCCTCCAACTGATAGTTACCACTCCCTATCATCTGCAAGCCAATGGACGCAAAGAGCAATTAAATGGCTCACTGGTCCAACTGATTGCCAAGCTCTTGCAGGAGCACCCCAATACTGTGTGGACTGAGCACTTGCCTACCACTCTACTTATCCTATAAGCAATAATCAATCAAGGCACCGGGTTCAGCCCTAGTGCCTTGGATTTTGGGACGCCTGACAGTCTGACAGGAGTTGAACAGGGAAAGCTATGGTCTACAGTTTCATGAAAGCCCCCTGTTAACAACTACATCACTAAACCAATGGTGTACCAAAGCCTGAGAAATTGAGCACAAACAAATTGAAGGAAGGGTAAAGCATCTTGAAGCCAGATACACCGTATGTGACCCTGTCTATACCCTCAACCCCAATTTGGCTAAGTTGGAGCCCAACCTCTAGGGAGGCCACCTCCAGAATTAACTCATACAGAATGGAACATCCTCCATGTCAACAATTCTCACAAATATTTTTCTTATTTTCAATATTAAAGAATCTTTTTTCTTGATTAAATAATTGACACTGATAATAGAAGCAATATTTAATTTTTATTTTGAGCTTTTAATTGAAATTATAAAAGATAAAGCAAAAACAATTTTTGAAATTGTTGACATGGGGGATGTTCCATTCTGTATGAGTTAATTCTGGAGGTTGCCCTTAGGGCCCTTCAAGATAGCGGCTGTCTATGACAATCACACCTATTGGCTTGAAGATGCCCAAGGGAACACTAAAACTCTCCACCACAACTGCTTGCGCCCCTGCCGCGCCATGCCTGTGAGAGAGGGGGTGTGACAGTCCACATGTTTGGTGGTTTGCAGGCGGGGCTAATGTTGGCCAAGAAAAAGTTTGGTTGTTTGTTGCAGGTAGAGGCCTAGTAAGTAACATAGGACTGCTAGGGTAAGTAAGGCCTGGCTGGTAGGTAATAAAGGACTACCAGAGGCAGAGGTTGCCTCCACCCAGCAGAATATATTGGCTTCTTTGGGCTATAGTTCTTCAGCTAGCAGGGAACTGTGGCTGCGGAAGGGTGAAGACTGAGATAGCAAGTAGGGAACTTTGTCTGTCTGGGGGGGAGAAGGTTTTGGACCCCTGGCAGATAACACGGGCTGCCAGGGAGGGGAAGAGCTCTGAGGGCTCTACATACCCTGATACGTTTACAGGAGGTCTGTGAGCAAGCATCCTACCTAAAGGGTTGATAGGGTGTCCTTGTTTATGCCCCTATGGGAGCTTTGGGGGAGAACCCAAAGAGAGCATTGGAGGGTATAGATTTGCTTGGAGGTGTCACCAAGGCGGTTTGCTTAAGGAAGCAGCTGCAGAACTTGGTATGATCAGGCCTCTGGGAAGTAGAGCTAATTACTCTGCAACTGAAAGCTCAGACTTAATCACCTGGGTGAGTAAAGACAATGCATAGACATTGATCTATAGCTGAATGGCCTAAGTGGAGTGCCACTTGTGAGGGCCCAGTCAAACGCCAGTTCAATGTAGACTCATGTCTGGGTCAACAAGTTCTGGTAATGGGGACTAAGATAAAGAACCAAGGTAGTTCACAGAATCAGCAGAGAAGACTAGTAAGAAGGACTTTTTGATCACAGTAAAGAATAGTTGAGAGATTGTTGGTCCATATTAAAATTTGGAACCAAAATGGTTCATTGTGCAGGTGGAACCAAGATGGTTCCTAGTGAGAATAAGTTGAAAGGCTCAGAGATCATGCTGCAGGAGTAGCTGGTCATGATAAAGAAGTAGCCAGAGGACTGATAAGCTGTTGGAAGACTTGAATAAGCTGTTTGGAGCCTGGAATAGACTGTTTGTTGACTGAGATGAACTGATTGCTGATTAAGCTAAAGAGCTGGAAGATATGGTTGAAGATCATGATGCAGGATTAGCTGATCATGATATATGAGCTGACTGAAGGATCAGAAGATGATTGTGAAGAACTGGTGGTCCGGAGAAATGAGCCAATATTTTGCCAAATTGATTTGCCAAAGTGGTAAAATGTGGAATGGATTGCCTTGTTTTACTAGTAAAATCAAGAAGGAATGTGGATAGAAGTGTGGGTAAGATATTTATTTATTAAATTCCTAGGATAAATGAAGGTATGTTGATATAAGAGCTGGATACAAAGTTGTTTTGGTGGGACGTTTTCCTTGGATTTTACAATATTTGTAAGTATATGGGGAAAACGTTGAAGAGGTCCACAAAGAACAGTTTAAATAGTATTCTACTATTTAAATTGGTTCAGGCTTAATGCAAGGAAGATTGGTATCAGAATAATGGACCGGTTAACGCTTTGGTGCGCAAAGAGTTGTTGTTTTGAGCGGTTTGAGCTGTGGAAATTGTTTTACTAGTTGGATCCCGGTGGAACTTCAGAAATGGTCTATTTCTGCGCTCTGCATTCATTGGTTGAGTTCTGCAAGGTTTGCCAATGAAAATGATTGGTTGGAAGCCAAAAGCTTAAAGTATAATCAAGGAAATAGTGCATTAATACTTTAAGCTTTTAAGAAAGTAAGTATGTAAGCTTAAGTTATTATAGGAAAATGTGGGCAGCAATGGCTTAAGCTTCTGAAGAAAGCCATTGTGAAGACAGGACTGTTGGGAAAAGAACACTATAAAAAGGTGGCTGGCTGAAAAGCTACAGGGTCTTTGAGAGGTCTTTTCTGGGTCTTTCAAGTTTCTGCTGAGAGGTTTTTTGGAAGCCTTTTGATTGCCAGCAGGAGCATGGTTGGACTGATACAAGTGGAATAACCAGGCCACTAGAGCTATACAGAGAGCTGAAGCCCAAGATTAATGAGCTAGAGCTTGATATAAGGGGCTGGATCTGAGGCGCGGCGCTGGAGTCTGAGTTTACCGCACAGGAGTCCAAATCTAAGGTGCAGGAGTTAAAGTCTAAGTTGCAGGAGTCCAAGACCAAGTACAAGGAGTCCAAGATATTGTTGGAGGACTCCAAGTATTGGCAAATACATATTGTTTCCCTGACCCCCCCCCAGGCCGTATACCAGAAGGTTTCTAAGGGGATCTTCCTTCTGAGAGTGAATAAAAGCCCATTTTGACCCCTATATATATTTCTGAGATACATTTTTCCTTACTAGAGAATGACAACCCCTTCCAGACGGTCCCTGGCTACAATACAGGACACACTTGGGGACTGGCGGACAGGAACCCCACAGGGGGGCTAAATTAACTAAGTTTGGCTCCCATCCCAGTGAGATGAACCAACAGGATGCCGCCCAGTGGAGTACTGGGATGGCTGCTTGGAGGGGGGACCAAAGGGAGGACACAGGGGACAGCTGAGGAAAGTATGCATCCAATCCCATCAACGCTAACCCAGCAAGAAACCAGGGCATACAAGTGGGAGCAGGGGGCAACCTCACAGATGTTTGGAGGGATGCTGGGTTGTCTCTGTCCAAGCTAAGGATGGTCAACGCCGGCACCACTTCCAAAGTGGAGGCTGGCACAGCATGACCTACAGTGAGAAACTCTAAGTAATCACAAGTCAAGCTCTTTACAATTATCTCTCCCAAAATAAGGAGTTTTCCAGGGAGGCTCAAGAGACTAGAGGGATTGTCTCCCACAAGGCAAGCAGAAGTAGAGAATTATGACCATAGATTGCAAGCAGTAGTCTAGAGAAGAACTAAAAAGGGAGCCAAAGTGAACATCACAAATTTAACAGCATGAGGAATCATAATTGCAAATACCACAAAGCTTATAATTTATAGGTGCAATTTTTGAATATCCAAGTTATAGAAAAATGTAATAGTGGAGCAGCCACAAGAGAAATATGTTTTGAGGTGGCAGAAAACACTTGGGGGCCTTGGTGGTGGTTTCAGGTAGCTTGGCAGGCGTAATTAAAGAGAACAGGTTTGAAATCAATTAATTCAACCAAAATTTTAGACTTGAAGTAATATTTATAAAGAAATTTAAATTGAATCTAGGGTTCAAACAGTAGTTTAAAAGCGTAAACTGCAGGCGTAACAATTAAGTGAAAAGCCTAAGCAAAATGACTTCAAAAAGATGACTGGGTTTGAATGAGACAGCGCAAAGGTAAGGCTTAAAACAAAAATGACTAAAACTTTGTTTAAGATCAAGGAAGACACCAATAGATTCAACAAATTGAAAGAAAATATTGCAAAGTTTAGCAACAAATTCTAGGGTTTTAATAATTTGAGAATTGACAAGCAGGGGACACAAAGTCCCCTGGCATTGTTAAAAGGGGGTGAGTTACTAAGAAAGATCACATGACTATTCTGGCTTGCATCTGATTAGCTGGAAGAGAAATTTTGCTGGCCAAGGCCAGGGGCACTGGAAGGTTTCAAGCTAATTTCTGCGGCTCCACCTGATTGGCTAGAGATCATCCCAGGCATTTGGGATTCACTTGACTTTCTGGTTGTTGATGTGACATCATTTGATTGGGTATTTCTGATAATTTTTAAGAGAGGGCAACACCATGCCAACAAATAGTCCAAACTGATCAGTGTTTCTTCCCAGGCCAGAACAACCAGAGCCAGGGGATCTGCTGGGTAGGCCAGGAAAAATCTCTCATCAACAGTATGGGCTGAATCTCCTATAGAATTGAGTGGCTTGGCTATTATTTTTGGCTCTTTTTTGGTGCGGCAGAGAAAAATAGTTTGATCCAAGGCCAAAGGTGGCAGTGAATTTACAATTCCCACACAAAGGTTGTTTGTGCAGACCTTCCCAGATCTCCTGCAGACTCCAATCCTGGTATCTGACAACAAGCAGGGGGCAAGGGGGGTGTTGCAACCAAGTTTCCTGACTTGCCTGCCAACATATCTTATGATACACAGGGGGTACTCAATGAGCTGCCCCTTGACGTATCTAACAACATGAACCAATCTGATGGCACTATCAAATTGCGGGCACTTTCTCCTAATTAGGAGCGCTACCAATTTGACCTGCTGATCCCCGCACAAGTTATTCCTTGGCGCCAATCCTTACATGAAACAAGCCACCATGCCACCCCCCTGTGGCTGTGTGGCTTTCCTCATTTGGTATATTAATCACAATATTCCACAATTAACAACACCTTATTTTTATTATTCTGCTCTTTTCTATTAGACTGTTGTCTTCCCCAATTCCAAATATTGAATCCTCATTAGTTCAGTTAAAACATAAGGGGAACACTACTTGGACAAGCCTTGTGACTGCCCTGACAAATATGGACAATATCTGGCTTCTTATGATAATATATAATACTCTAAACTCATATCCAATAAGGTATCATTCTCTTCTTAATTCCCCCCTTTATATTGTTTATTATACTTATAAGAAGTATATACTTGACAGTGGTAGCACAGGTAGGTTATCCACACCTTGCAACTTAAAGGAAAATTTCCTCCAAAGAAAAGAACCCAGTAGATGGCACTCTCCAATGGCTAGAGACAATACAAATAAGGTCAGGAAGTCCTCACAGGACTCACCGTCTTCAGCAATATCCTCATACCAATCAAACAGTACAAATTTCTCAGTACACAAGGAGTCCTGAATCCACCTCCAATCCCTGATGCAACCAAAATGCCCAACATTGTATTCCAACATCTAAACTCAGCAAAAATTGGAATGTTCTCAGGAATACACCATGATAATACCAATATCTGGATTTGAAGCATCTAAAAAAAGTTTACACAAGTAGCCTATCCCCAGAAACTCTGGGCAAGTGAAATTACTTTACACGTTACTGGGTATGCCTCACACTTTGTAAGCAAATGGTTTGATTAACACCCTGGTAACAAAAAACTGAGATATGTTCAAGACTGCCTCCCTGAAAAAGTTTGTCATAAAGGACTCTGACGTTGTGAACATGACAGAACTCAGAACCTTTAAAATGACAGGAATCATTGGGGAGTACATTGCAGCTTATGAAGATGTAAATGAATGAGCCCCTACACTATCAATTTCAATGAGGCTGGACCATGCCTGAACTTCTACAATGGCCTCCCCACGCACATCAGATGCCATCTTGACATGAGTCATTGCAAAACCTCCAAGACATATTTTTGTGAATGCTGACATGCACCATGTTTTGATCTTGCTTTTGTTGGGTTATTTTGAGGACAAAATTCTCTCTTTTGCTTTTGCCCTTCAAAATAAGGCTGGCTCCAAATTGGGAAATACAATTGTTTAGTTTCCCAATCCTGCACAACTCACTTGCCCCACTCATGCTTGTGGCAAGTGATCCTACCTTCCTGGTAGTGTTTTGTGGTATTGTCAACCATTATATATTTCATTTCCTATTTTCCAATAAAATTAAATTCTATTCTGATTTTTTGTCTTTGTGTCTCCATGTACTTTGGCGCCTCTCTAGCCACGTCTAGCAGATATTATTCAATCAGGGCCACAAGGTAATTGCATAGACTTCCCTACCATTCTAATCAAGACTTAGTACAAATCCAATCCTAAGGTTAAGATTTCCCATTGTGACTCTGTGCTGCGCCTCAGATCATGACAAAAATGGTGCTCACTACAGGGGCTGTAAGCCCCTTGGTTACCCCTTTTGCAACTATGTTTTCAGGAACTTTGCCTCTGCCCATACAAGAGCCAACTTCACCTGAAATTACCAGTCCTCCTATTGAGGAAGACTTTGCTGACCCGCCTATTGTCCCTACTGTGCTGAACCTTGGAAATAGTCCCCATCTAGTGGCCTACCCTTTGGGTACCCCTGACTTGGAACAAGTCATGGCGGTAGCCCTTGAGTTAGCCTGTGATGGGGCCATCCCTCGCCTCTAGCTTCAGTTCAGCCAAGCAGAATACTACAAATTGATTGTAGCTCCACAATTTCCACAGCATCTCCTCTCAGCAGCTGGCTCCTCTGAACACTTGTTGTCATCTTTTGTAAAAACTGCCTTAGCCCATCATCAAATGGTATTAGGGCTCCACGTTTAGGAGATTTCATTGCTGCAAGCTGATGTCACTCATCACTGGGATTAGTTTGCGGCCTACCAGCAGTGGATCCATTCCATGTTTTCCTTAGTATCTAACAATCAGCGCAACTCTGTCACCTCCCAATCTTGCTTAGTCACCTCCATTGAAAGAATGTGCCAATCCATCCCTGAGTATGCCAGAGAGCGCCTTCATGAGTTTCACCAGCTGGAACAGCCCTGGCGTGCCCAAGTAGACTCTACTTTAAACGCCTATCTCACCAACTTCAAAAGACTTGTGCAACAGCTCAACAAGTTCAGTGCTTATTCCTTTGACCAAATACAGCAAGTAGCAGTCCATGCTTCAAAAGGCCTCCACAAACTTGGTAAGGACTTTGATCAAGAAAAGGCTGCTACTGCTGCTACCATTGCCAAACTTCAGACTTAAGTAAATGAACTGTCTGCCTCCAAAGCAGATGCCCCACCTTCTCCTCCATCTGAAAAGCTAGCAGACAGAGAACAGAGGCTCTGGGATGCCATTTGAGATTTAAGAGCATCTACCCGCAGTCAGGATTGCCCCCCAAATCCCCTCAGCCTGACCCTCAGATTGCTTGCGCTGATGGCTCAGGTTGCTGAATTACAACAAGAGGTTGCTACTTTGCGTGAGACAATGGTGTCTGTAGATAGTCCACCTGAAGTTGTGGGCAAAGATGGTTGTTGTCCTGGCTTGTCAGGAGCCCCCTACATTCATTGTGCTAGAGGTTTGATAGCTCTAGTCAATGAAGTGGACCTCCTGAAGCAAGATCACTCTGAGCTTGATAAATACGTACAAGAACTAAGTGTAGTAATTAATTCAGTAAATGAAAGTTTTTCCCTTTGCCTTTTGGTGGGTCTGTCTCTTACTTCTTGACTGGCTGAAATGTACTCAGTAGTAACTGCCCAAGGCCAACACCTGGATGTTACTGAGCAGCAGACCACCCTAGCTAATAATACAGGCACCCACACTGCTGAAACCTTGACTACCCTTGAGGAAAGTGTTTGTTAGCTGTGGACCAGACAGCCCCCACCAAGTCCAAAACAGAATTATTCCCACATATTAATGTACTTGATAGCAACAATGTTGGCCTAACTCCAGAAGCACACTTTAAGCCTACCTTTAAGCAAGTCTTTGACCCCAAAACCTCAACCATTGCAGCTTTCCTAACTATCTATGAAACTGCCATGAGAAGAGCTTCAGATGAGGTTAAGAAAGAACACATTCTAACCTGTCTACACCCGGCCTGTCAAGAGGTAGTAGTGCCAGAGCTGCCCACCATCAAGACTTGGGAAGACATGAAGCAACTTCTGATTAACAAATTTGGTGGTGACTTTAGTTTGGAAGTGAAGAAGGACGCCTTCATGCACATCACTTTCAAACCAAAGGAGACCCTAGCTGAATTTGCAGATAGATTCTACATGGAAGGACAACAACTGATCACAAGCCGCCAGTTGACCACACATGAAGCATACATGGCGTGCGCTCAAGCCCTCAAGGTTAACCAGTTCCTGTGTCTTCACTTTAAGGCCCATAAAGCCATGCTTTCTTCCATGAAAAGCATAAAGAAACTGCTGCAGGATATGCACCTTACCCATTCTGGGGCAGTTATGTGGGAGAATTGTGCTGCTTCTACCTCTGGTTTGTCTTCACGTGGTCCGCATATCCTTACCATTAACTTATAGAATCCTCCTCAACAACAGGGCTGTCATAGCTGTGGAAAAATAGGTCACCATTCCTGAGTCTGTATCAATCCTCAAGTTGAAGGAGCTGATCCCAAGGAACAGGCGGGAAAAGAACAGTCAACCTAGAGGCAGAGACGCTCTTGGTTGACAATTCTTCCCAGTTTCCTCCAATTCCCCCTCTATTGCTGACTCTAAGCCTGCTGACTCTGAGGTCCTCCCATTTTGCTGCTATTCCACAACATATCTGATGACTCTGACATGGATGATTCTGATATAGACAATCCTGACGCCTATGGATATTCTGTCCTGGCCATCCCTGAAACTATTGAAGTCCCTTATAAGCTACGCTCTGGGAAAACTACTACAACCGCCAAGCCTCTGCCTGAAGCCAAGGAAGTTGTCTCTTGCCCTTACCTCACCCAAGCCAAGAAATCTCCTGTGCTTGTCAAATCTTCCAAAGAAGTTGCTGAGGTTGCTGACACTGTGTTCAAGAATGTTTCTGTCTTGCTCCCCCTCAAAACAGTCTATAAGGTGTTCCCAGGCCTATGATGCATGATTAAAAAGTGGGACAAAGAACTAGCAGAAGCCCAAGACATTCTGGCTTTTATCCCTTACTTTGGTTGTATCACCACTTGTGTGGAGGTATCCATCCAAAAGGTGAAAATTAAGGCTGTCTTAGACACAAGGGTCTCCTGTTAATGTTGTCTCCTCAAAGCTTGTCAAGAAGTTCAAAATTGCCCCCAACCTTAACTATCATCAGTTGTATGGAATAGCTGGGCTGTCTATGACTTGCACTATAGGAGCTTATTCTGCTCAGCCCATGCAATTTGGAAAGCTACTCTTGGCTGCGCCTGTCATTATCTTGGAGAATGTGAGTTATGATCTCTTAGTTGGTACTCAATTCCTTAGGGAATATAATGGGATCATCAACCTAAAGGACAGCTACCTCTCTATCTTAGGTTACAAGATCCCTTTGATCTTTGAAGAGCCAGTTAAAGTTCCTGGAAAGCGTCTCAAGACATGCGCCTTGGAATACCCCGCTGGTGTTTTCACTTTAAAATACTGTACCCATTCCTCCAACATGAAGTGCCCTCCCATGGCTTGTCCTGTGTCTGAGGGAATTCCTCTCCTGGCCACTTCTTCTGTGACTATTCCTCATGGGTCTCGGGCTATCCTAGACTCCCAAATATCATACAAGCTGCCTGAGTGTACATTCCTAGAGTTGTACTATCCTCCTTTGCTAGGGCGCAACAAACCCTATCTCTGCCCAGGAATCTTGGATGTCTCTCATAAAGACCCTGTTCAGCTGCTGGTTGCCAACTTGACTGCTATCCCAATACATGTTTCTAAAGATTAGGTTGTTGGCTATGGCAGGTTTTTGAATGCTTTTGACATCCTATCACTACATCCCTTTGATATGTTTCAGGACTTTAACTTACCTGAGGATGAGCCACAAGTCCTATCATTTTTCACTGCTCAAGACTTCCCACAAATATCTCTGGTCCAACAGAAGGAGGTGCTTGACCTTCTGGATTGTTTTAAGATATCTTTGATAAAGATAGCACTGATTATGGTCTAGCCAAAGGCGTCATTCACCAGATTGATACTGGGGATGCTCCCCCTTTTGCGCTAAACCCTACTGCTGCAGTCAAGCAGAGGATGCTCAGGTGTCTAAAGATCTTAAACAACTTCTAGAAGCTGTACTTCTTGCTCCTTCCCAAAGTCCATGGGCCTCCCCCTTGCTCATACTGAAGAATAAGGATGGAGGTCATTGTATTGTGATGGACTACTTATGCTTGAATTCTTTAACCAAAAAGGATTCCTACCCCTTACCACACATTGACAATGCTCTCTGCCGCCTTGGGGACTATAAGTTCTTCTCTGCCATGGATCTGGCTTCTGGTTACTGGCAAGTTGATCTCTCTCCCAAAGATAGACAGAAGGCTTCACTCATCACTTCTGAAGGATTTTTTGAGCCTACACAAATTCTGCAAGGGCTCTGCAATGCTCCAGCTACTTTCCAGCAAGCCATGGACTCCATCATCCATGACTTGAAGCTCTCGTGTGTTTTAGTGTACTTAGATGATATAACTGTCTTCAGTGCTACCTTCACCAATCACCTGGCTCATCTTAAGGAGGTGTTCATAAAGATTTGTGATGCTGTACTTAAGTTAAAACCATCTAAGTGTGCCTTCTTCAGGGGTTGCCTTGAGTTCTTGGGACATGAGGTGACTCAGACAGGAATTCACCCCATGACTAAGAAAGTTGAGGCCATTTACAAAATGCTTCCACCCACTAACCTGCAAGAAGTCCAAGTCTTTCTGGGCATGATGGGATACTATAGACAGTTCATCCCCAACTTTGCCGACACTAGTGAGCCTTTGGTCCAACAGTTGCATAACGTCCTGTGGGGTTCCTGTCCACCAGTCCCCAAGTGTGTCCTGGATTGTAGCCAGGGACCGGCTGGAAGGGGTTGATATTCTCTAGTAAGGGGAAATGTATCTCAGAAATATGTATAGGGGTTAAAATGGGCTTTAATTCACTCTCAGAAGGAAGATCCCCTTAGAAACCTTATGGTATATGGTCCAGGGGGTCAAGGAAACAATATGGATTTGCCAATACTTGGAGTCCTCCAACAATATCTTGGACTCCTTGTACTAGGTCTTGGACTTCTGCACCTTAGTCTTGGACGTCTGCTTCTTAGACTTGGACTCCTGCTCCTTAAACTTGGACTCTGGCACTGCGCTTAAGATCCAGCTTCTTATTCTTGGGCTCCTTCTCTGTTATCTTGGGTTGTATCAGTCCAACCACGCTCCTGCTGGTGATCAAAAGGCTTCCAAAACCTCTTGGCAGAAACTCTTAAGACCTGGGAAAGACCTCCAAAAGTCTTCCAAAAGACCTTGAAAAGACCCAGTAACTTTCCAGCCAGCCCCCTTCTTATAGTGTCCTTTTCCCAACGGTTCCACCTTCAAATGGCTTTCTTCATAAGCTTAAACCATTGCTGCTCACTTTTTCCTATAATAACTTAAGCTTACATACTTACTTTCTCAAAAGCTTATAGTATTAATTCACTATTTCCTCACTTATACTTTAAGCTTTTGGCTTCTAAGCAATCATTTTTATCAGGAAACCTACCAGAACTCAACCAATGAATGCAGAGCGCAGAAATAGATCATTTATGAAGTTCCACCGGGATCCAACTATGAAAAGAAATTTCCACAGCTCAAACCGCTCAGATTGAAAACTCTTCACGCACCAAAATGTTAACCAGTCCATTATTCTGGCACCAGTCTTCCCTGCATTCAACCTGAACCAATTTAAATAGTAGAATACTATTTAAATTTTTCTTTCTGGACCTCTTCAACGTTTTCCCCATATATTTTAAATATAGCAAAATCCAAGGAAAACATCCCACTAAAACAACTTTGTATCCCACTCTCATAGCAACATACCTTTGTCTATCCTAGGAACTTAATAAATAAATATCTTACCCACACTTCTATCCACATTCCTTATTGATTTTAATACTAAACCAAGGCAAAATATTCCACATCTTCCCCTTTGGCAAATCAATTTGGCAAAATATTAGCTCATTTCTCCGGATCACTAGTTATTCACCATCATCTTTGGATCTTTCAGCCAGCTCATATTCCAGCTCTTCAGCTTAACCAGCAATCAGTACATTAACTTCATCAGTCTTCTGGCTACTCCTGCAACACAATCTTCTGGTCCTTTGGCCAACCTGCATCATAATCAGCTAGTCCTGCATCATAAACTTCTGGTCCTTCAGCTTATTCTCAACCAGTTCCTCAACAAATCCTCACTAGGAACCTCCTTAGTTCCCTCTGCATACTGAACTATATTGGTTCCCACAATTCAATATGAATCAACAGTCTGTCAACTAGCCTTCACTGTGATTAAACAGTTCCTCTTGCTAGTCTTCTCTGCTAATTCTGTGAACCACCTCAGTTCTTTATCTTAGTCCCTATTACTAGAACTTATAGACCCAGGCATGAGTCTACATTGAACTGGCGTTTGACTGGGCCCTCACAAGTGGCACTCCACTTAGGCCATTCAGCTATAGATCAATGTCTATGCATTGTCTTTACTCACCCAGGTGATTAAGTCTGAGCTTTCAGTTGCAGAGTAATCAGCTCTACTTCCCAGAGGCCTGATCACACCAAGTTCTGCAGCTTGCTTCCCCAAGCAAACCGCGGTTGGTGACACCTCTGAGCAAATCTATGCCCTCCAATGCTCACTTTAGGGTTCCCCCAAAGCTCCCATAGGGGCATAAACAAGGACACCCTACCAGTCCATTAGGTAGGATGCTTGCTCACAGACCTCCTGTAAGCGTATCAGGGTACATGGAGTCCTCAAAGCTCTTCCCCTCCCTGGTTGCCTGCGTTACCTGCCAGGGTTCCAAAACCTACTCCCCCCAGACAGACAAAGTTCCCTGCTTGCTATTTCAGTCTTCAACCTTCCGCAGCCACAGTTCCCTGCTAAGTGAAGAACTATAGCCCAAAGCAGCCAATATCTTCTGCTGGGTGGAGGTAACATCTGCCTCTGGTAGTCCTTAGTTACCTACCAGCCAGACCTTACTTACCCTAGTAGTCCTATGTTACCTACTAGGCTCACCTTACTCACCCTAGTAGTCCTATGCTACTTACTAGGCTCACCTTACTTACCCCTAGTAGTCCTATGTTACCTAATAGGCCTCTACCTGCAACAAACAACCAAACTTTTTCTTGGCCAACATTAGCCCTGCCTGCAAACCACCAAAGATGTGAACCGTCACACGTCCCTTTTGAATGGACTGCTAGCCAACAACAAGCTTTTGAAACCCTCAAACAAAAGCTCAAGGAGGCTACCATCTTAGTATATCCAGATGATGATAAGTAATTCATCCTATATACTGATGCTAGTGACCTGGCTATTGGGGCTATCTTGGCTAAACTGACAAGGAAGGTGTGGATCACCCTGTAGCCTATACCTATTATGTCCTGAATAAGCATGAGAAGAACTACAGCGTGACCAAGAAGGATTGCCTTGCTGTGCTGCATGCCTTCAAGCAGTTCCGCCATTATGTGTATGGCACCCATTTCACTGTGGTTACTGACCATGCTTTTCTCAAATAGCTACAACAACTCAAGGAACCAGAAGAACAACTAGCTAGATGGGCTCTCTGACTGCAAGGGTATGACTTCACTGTGCTGCACTGCCCCAGGATCAATATCAGAATGTTTATGGACTGTAGTGAATTATATCCTTGCCCTACACCCTGCTAAAGCTGACCAGTTGTATGAACTAATTGGATATCCTTTGTCATGGGAGAGCAGGACAGAGAAATTTGATTTGCCCTCTCTAAGCTATCTGAAGACACTCTCATTTGTGACAATCAACTTTTCAAGAAGGTACAAGACCACTACTTGCCCTATGTAAGGCCTAGTCTTTGCCTTTTATTGGTACTACAAGCTCATAAAGAGACAGGACACAGAGGCGTTGCCAAGACTCATGCCTGGCTCCAGAAGAATTACTTCTGGGAAAATCTTTGCTTGCTAATCCTAGATGTTATTGCTAGTTGCCAAAATTACCAACTCCAAAAACCTAAAGCCACCACTCATGAGTTCAAACTAGTCCCCCTCAACACGCATTTCAAACTGTCAGTATTGACGCTGTAGGGCCTCTCCCTCACTCCTGCTCTGGGTGTTGCTTTATCCCAATTTCTGTTGATCACTTCAGCAAGTGGGTAGAAGCTTGCCCTACCAAGGACATCACTGCTAAGACAACTGCTGCCTTCCTGTTACAAGATGTTTTTTACTGCCATGGCTGCCCTCAAGTGTTGTTGTTTGACAATGGGACTAACTTCAACACCAAGTTAGTGACCTCTGTGATTAAAGCCTTGGGGTCTCATCAGTCTTTCTCTGCCCCCTATAATCCTTCCACCAATGGGGCAGTTGAACGCGCAAACTCAACTCTGGTTTTTATCATGAGAAAGCTCATTTATTCTGACACTGCAAATTGGGATCTATACTTACCTGCTGCTCTCTTTGTGTATTGCCTTAGCAATTATTGGGTCACCGGATATTCCCCTTTTGCTATGCTGTATGGTTGTGAGGCCACTACTCTGTTGCTCTTGGGGGCCTCCTACTCTCCTCTGATAAGGCCATGGACCCTGATGAGCATATCAAGGATCTAGTTAACCAAATCATTGATATCCAGGCTTCTGCCTACACATCTGCCTAAAAGACCAAGCTGCTTGAGCTCTCCCCTGACAATGCTGGGAGATCCCCCCTGCCTGAGTTCAACATTGGGGACCACGCTCTTTACTATCAACATAGAGTGGGAGGACAAACTCATAAGCTAGAATTGATGTGGATTAGGCCCTTGGAAATGACCTTCAAGCAAGGATTGGAATATACTGTAAAACTCTTCTCTAGTGATTGAACTTTTGCTTGTGTGCATGCCAAGTTCCTCCTCAAGTATCACCTCCCTAAGGCCAATCTAGAGGGGGGAAATGTTGTGAATGCTGACATTCACCATGTTTTGATTTTGCCTTTGTTGGGTTGTTTTGAGGACCAGTATCTCTCTTTTGCTTTTTCCCTTCAAAATGAGGCAGGCTCCAAATTGGGAAATACAATTGTTCAGTTTTCTGATCCTTCACAACTCAATTGCTCCACTCATGCTTGTGGAAAGTGATCCTACCATCCTGGTAGTGTTTTGTGGTATTGTCAACCACTATATATTACATTTCCTATTTTCCAATAAAATTAATTTTTATTAAAATTTTTTGTCTTTGTGTCTCCTTGTACTTTGGCGCCTCTCTATCCACGTCTAGCAGATATTATTCATTCAGGGCCACAAGTTAATTGCATAGCCTTCCCTGCCATTCTAACTGAGACTTAGTACAAATCCAATACTAAGGTTAGGATTTCCTTTTGTGACTCTGTGCCGCGCCTCAGATCACAAAACATATTATTGGAAGGGAAACAAGCTGCACAGAAATCTGATGACCTGCATGTAATCAACAAGCATTAGAGAGCCTCACAGCAAAGAAGGACCCTTGACCTAACAAGAAAAACAACCAAGCTAATAATCCTCACCCTTAAGGCAGAAATTACACTACTCAAGTAAATCAAATGAGTACTAATAGCACCACCAAGAGGGAAAAGCTCAAGGGAGTGCTTAGGCAAGCCACCCTCCCCCATTTTGCAAGACTCATACATGGATCAAGACATGGATTTAATTACCATGATCTGAGTACCCTCCAGTGATCCTATACTGTATGCTGCCCAAACTGGGTTAAACTCTTCACTTATCCTTTCCATTTTTGCAGATAACAAGGCACAGCAATATTTGACACTGAAGCAGACCAATACTTTATTGGTATGAAATTTGCCAAACCCATGAAACTACCTACAGCCAAGAGCAATTTCAAGAGAGTCATCATTAAATACAAAAAAAGCGCCCCAGTCAATAAAGAGGCAAACCCTTTCAGGGCCCAAATAGGGGACATATATACTATCCTTAGTGGTCTAATCATACTAATCCCCAAGTACTGTGTAATACTTGGTCTGAACTGGATGAGAAAGACCAAACCTCAAATTGACTGGGAGAGCACTACCCTCACCATACAGCAAAGAGAGGTACATCATCACACATATCTAACCCATCTTGACACACTCATGAGAGATCATGTGTTTATAAAGATCACAGAAACAGAAGAAGACAATGACCCTATCAAAATTGATTGGAATACTTGCACATATTAGATTATTCAGTTAAAAATGTAGATACCTTGCTAAAGCAAAACCCAATCTGACAGCAGCTAATACAAGAATTCCCTTCTGTTTTCCAAGAAAAGCTACCAAGACTACCACCCAACTGGGACATTCAGCATGTAATTAATCTCAAAGAAAGTGTGCCAAAAGCACACCCCATCTATTTCCTAATACTATAAGAAGACAATGCACTAAAGGCCTACCTAGACAAAGCCATTAAATAAGGACTCATTTTCCTATCTAAATCTCCTTTTGATGCAGCTGTCTTTTTTGTAGCAAGAAAAATGGAGGACTACACCTGGTAACTGATTACAGGGCACTCAACAAGGTCAAAATTAAGCACAGGTATCCTCTTCCCCTATTGAAAACATCATATATAAACGCTCAAGTTGCTGAGGAAATTATTTGCATATGTTTTATTTGAAAGAACTTAACTTTGTTTAAGTCTGACAAAGGCTAACAGCACAAAAAATTTGTGCTTATAAATTAGTTTGATTTAATGGCCAATGCTGCCACTGAAGGGGTTGTTGAACACTTTGAAGTGTCTCACGGCATCCCGACCTACAGCAGTTTACTTTAAAGTAGAATTTTTATTGATTAGATGTAAATTAATCTGGTTTGATATTATGGTAAGACATTGAATTTTTCATTTGAAACTTGCTGATAACCATTGGAGCTAGGAATGACTTCATTAATTATGATTGGTCAATCAGTATATTTCTCCGCCAAACAGATAAGATTAGATTTACTAAGCCAAGGTAAGCCTTAACTAAACACAGTACTAACTTTTTCACTTTAAATTCTATAGATTCACTTCAACTTAAAAGTAAGATTCAAAATATAAACATAATACTAACTGTTTTAAGCATAGTAGATCAAGGATATTCAAGGTAAGCATTTTTTATAAATTCAAAAGCTAACTTTGCTTTATAAAGGTAATAATTTTAAAAGGCTATTTCAATTCAAAATTAATACAAGGCTTAATTTCAGGCAACCATTTTAAATAAACTGCCAATCTTCTTCAAATCCTTTTAGATGGAATTGGTCCACAGCAGATCTTGGAGTGGGTAAGTCATTTTAACAGATCAAATTTACTAACATAAATTTAAAAACCAGATTTTTGCCCTGAAGTAGATTAAGGTTTGATAAGCAATGTCTTGATTCTCAATTTTTTTTAAAATAAAGCTGCATTTAAGGTAACTATTTTCTAAAATAAACTACTAACCTTCAATTCTTTTAGATAGACTTAGTCAACAGTAGATCTTGGGGTGGTAAGTTTTTTCACTAAATTAACAGCCTAGATCTAAAAGGCTAAACTTTTACCCTGAAGCCAATCTTGGGCTGGCTATGTTTTTCTCTAATAACTAACCTTTTTTATAAAAAGATTTTTACTTGCTTCAGATCTTGGATTAGGTAAGAATTTTTTCTGCCAGATTCTAACCAAAATTTAAAAAAGCCTTGGTCATTGCCACAAACAGATTCTAGGCTGAGTAAGTTTTTATTGAGAGCAAGAAATATTTATTACCAATATTTTTGTTGACTAATTTTAAGTCTTTTTTGTTCCAAATGACACTTTTATTATATGTTGGGAATTAACCAAGTAATAAAAATATCATATATTATTAAAAAATACTTTACAATCTATATCTTTATCTTTTTTGTATTTTTTAATTTGTCTAAAGCTTTAAAATCTCTACTTTTCAAGTGACTTTAAAGTTTTACTGCCAGAACAACATAGATCAAATAACTTTTTAAATGATTTATGTATAGCTTTTTTATATGATGTTAAATAAAATGGAAGCTTTAAATTAATTTTAATCCACCAAGCTTGCTTATATTAAACTTAAATTGATGGAAGCTCTGAGCTCAAGGCAATGATTGAATAAAAAAATATAAATTTAGAAACTTTACCATAACTCTTAAGTGGCAAAAGATAATAAAAATAAACATTCAAAAATACCTAGAAAAATAGGTTGGTAGCTTATTTATAAATCATTCACCCATACTTTTCTATAAAAGTTTCAAAACACTAAATATATCCTTTTATTATGGAAAACTATAACTTTGTGTGCCACTGAACTATCTTTTAACAAATAAAATAATGAAATTAAAAACCTTGTTAAACTACCAAAAACAAATTATGCTAGGAAAAAAGAAAAAGATAACTGGAAAGCTTTCCAAAAATGAGGCTGAGATATCACAGCTGTTTCCTTTTGGTAGCCTGCAAACTACTGATAATGAGCGCCTTTTGGGGAAGTTTCAGATATGGAATTAAGAAAGAAGAGAAGTATATTTTATTGGATAATACTTTAGACTTATATAAACTTGACTGTGGCAGGGATTTAGTTGGATTGAACCTAGGGGTTGGTCATGTACAAGATGGGTTCAAGCCACTGGATACTTGGACAATCAGGTGATATTGCTTGGTTACCATTCTTGGTATGTCAAACGGTATATTGGAAGGGGAATAAATTGGGTGATGGCTGGATGTTAAGTAGGTTGGCGGTAGCCAGAATGCTTGTACATCCAGACCCTTGACACCCCCCTTAAGGGGTTACTCTGGTGCATCAGGAGGGAGCTTTGTTTTCACAGCTGCCACCTGATGCTCCTGGAGCTGTTTACTAGTTGGAACCAGTCTGGTTAAGTGCTCTCCTTTACTGAGGCGGAGACAGGTTCTGTGGTATTTCTTGATAATTGGGCTTTTGGCACCTTGGAATTTTACTAGGTAGGTGTTGTGTTCTGGTCTGTATTTGATGAATCTTCCTGGTCCCCAGTGTACTGAGTCTAGTTTCTTTCTGTTGCCAGCTAGAATCCAGACAGGGGAGTCAATGGGAAGTGGTTCCTCTGTGAAGGTTACTGTTTGTGTCTTGAGCCTCTTTATTTCTGCTATTTTAGCTTTGAGGCAGATGTGTTGTAGATTTGATGCTTGTTCTACTGTGGGAGGTATCCACGGGGGGATTTTATGTATGACTGTTTGTTGTGGGTGATTATTTCTGGTTTGTACCTGTAGGTTAGCTCAAATGGTGAATAGCCTGTTCCTTGGTTGGTGCAGACTTGAGATACTAGTAATCCATGTTTAACGTATAGTGGCCATGTGTCTTTGGCTTTGCCATCCATTATTTTCTCTAGGGTCCTGATAAGGCTGCTATTGAGGCGTTCCACTCTGCTATTGGCCTGTGGCCTGTATGGAGAGGTTGTGGAGTGTTTAATGTTTTTGGATTTTAAGTTGTTATTTACTACATGACCTGATAACTTGGTTGCTCCATCAGTTATGATGTAGTCTGGAGTGCTGTAGTTGGCTATGATTGCTTTGTTAATGAAACAGTTGATGGTTTCTACTTTGTGGTCCTTTGTTGCCCAGCAGATGGGCCAGTGTGTGGCAAATTCAATAGCTAAAATTAAGAAACATTGGTTTGTTTTTGTTTCTGAGAAGGGGCCCACTACGTCCAGACCCCAAACCTTGAATGGTTCAGGGTCTGGTACTGGGTTGACTGTTGGCTGAGGAGCCTTTGTACTGGTGTATTTCTTGCACACTGTGCACTTTTTCAGAACATCAACTATATCCTGTTTGAGGTTGGGCCACCATAATATCTCTTTTAGTGTGAGGTATAGGTTGTTAGCCTTTGTATGGTCTAGTAGGCAGTGATGTCTTAATATGGTGCCAACTCTTTGTGCAAGTGGGATGTACAGGACATGTTTGTCATTAATAATTTGGTATACAGTGCCATTTGATACATGGAAATACTTTTTGTTCCTGACCAATGTATTGTGGATCAGTTGATGTGCTGAGGGGTCTTTTCCTTTGGCTTTATACTCAGTTTTGTACAGGTTTGGCAAGTCAGGGCCCAGATGATCAAGGTGATCCTCTCTAGGCTGACATAGTCTAGAGAGAGCATTAGCCGTGACCAGCTCTGCCCCTTTTTGTATTGGATGTCCAGGTTAAGCTGTTCCAGCAAGGACATCCATTTAGCTTGTCTCTGTGCAAGTGTGTTCTGAGTTTTGAAAAAGATTAAGGATTTATGGTCAGTTAGTACTCAGACGTTTAAATGTCCTTCCAGATAACATCTCAATTTCTTGCATGAGTGGTATATTGCTAGCAATTCCTTATAGTGTATTGGGCATCTCTGCTCAGTATTAGTTAGTTTCTGCTTTTGTAACATACTTACAGGAAGTCTTGCTGCCCTGGCTGGCAGATGTGCAGGACTGCGCCAATGACGGTGTTGCTGGCATCTGACTTTAGCTTGTAGCACCTGTTATTATTAGGGTATTGCAAGATTGGTGCTTTGATCAAAATTTGTTTTAGTAATTGGAAATTCTTGTCACATTCTGGTGTCCAGATGAATTTTTTTGGCATTATTGTTGGTTAAGTCATTGATTGGTGCGGTTAGTTTTCCATAGTCTTTGATGTATTTCCTTAGGTAAGCTACCATACCAAGAAATTCATCTAACTTGTTTAACGGAGGTGGGGCATTGCATGTTATTTATGGCTTTAATTTTGTCTGGATCTGCTTTGATGCCACTGTCTGAGACAATGTGGCCCAAGAACAGGAGTTCCTTTTCCATAAATTAGCACTTACTTGGTTTTGCATAAAGTTTGTGCTTTGCAAGTCAATTGAGTGTCTTGCAGACATGCATGAAGTGTTCTTTTGTTTTTGAGAATATGATGATATTGTCAAGGTAGCATAATGTATTTGAGAGAATGTTTAGTGCTTGGTTCATCAAGGTGATAAATGCTGCGGGAGCGTTGGCCATCCCAAAGTTTATTACTCTACATTCAAAGGATCCAGATTGTGTACAGAACACAGTCTTTAGTATGTCCTTTTCCTTTACTTCAACTTGGTTGTAACCTGAGGTGAGGTCAATTTTGGAGAAAAAATTGGCCCCTGAGAGTCTTGCAGACAGATCCTCTATAAGTGGGAGAGGGTATTTATTCTTTACTGTGCTTGAATTTAATGCTCTGTAGTCAGTTACTAGACGCAGAGTGCCTTCCTTTTTCTTTACAAAGAACACTGCTGCCCTCCATGGGGATTCAGATGGGTAAATGAATCCTTTTGCTAGATTGTCCTCAATATGGGGTTTGAGGGTTTGGGTCTCCATGGGGGAGAGTCTGTAGAGGGGTGCAGGTTTAGGCATGGCCTTACATAATTTGATGCCATGTTTGAACTCCCGTTTGGGGGTAGCTCAGTGAGTCCTTCTTTGAATATGTGGGTGCATTTATTTAGGAGTGCCGCAAGTTCTGGACATTGGATCTTGGTTGTTTGAATGTTATTGAATTCAGTGTACCTCATTATGTGGATAGTACTAAGTTGGTAACTGCTTATACCAGTCTTCAGGTCTCCTGGCAATAAGTTTGACTATGGCTTGCACGAGGCTACCATTAAGCCACTCTATGCGTCCATTGGCCTGTGGGTAGTATGGTGTTGTCACAGTATGTTTGACCTCATTTTTAGCAAGGTATACATTGGTGTTTTTGGAGGTCAATTCTTTCCCTCCATTGTTTATCAGGAGTTCTGGCTTTCCAAACTTGCTGATTATTTCTCTTCCTATGAATTGTTGTACATCATTGCCAGTGTGAGCCTTTACGTCTTGGGCTACTGGCCATCTTGTAGCAAAGTTCCCGCCTGTTCTTTGGGATCAGCTCCTTCAACTTGAGGATTGATGCAGACTCAGGAATGGTGACCTATCTGCCCCCAGTTATTGCAACCCTGGGTCAAGGGAGATTATGTGAGTTCATGGTAAGGATACACGGGCCACGTGAAGACAAACCAGAGGTAGAAGCAGCACAATTCTCCCACATAACTGCCCCAGAATGAGTAAGGTACATATCCTGCAACAGTGTCTTTATGCTCTTCATAGAAGAAAGCATGGCTTTATGGGCCTTGAAGTGAAGACACAGGAGATGGTTAACCTTGAGGGCTTGAGGCAAGCCATGTACGCTTTATGTGCAGTTAACTGGTGGCTTGTGATCAGTTGTTGTTCTTCCATGTAGAATCTATCTGCAAGTTCAGCTAGGGTTCCCTTTGGCTTGAAAGCAATGTGCATGGAGGAGTCCTTATTCACTTCCAAACTAAGGTCACCACCAAATTTTTTAATCAGAAGTTGCTTCATATCTTCCCAAGTCTTGATGGTGGGCAGCTCTGGCACTACTACCTCTTGACAGGCCGGGTGTAGACAGGTTAAAATGTGTTCTTTCTTAACTTCATCTGAGGCTCTTCTCATGGCAGTTTTATAGATAGTTAGGAAAGCTGCAATGGTCAAGGTTTTGGGGTCAAAGACTTGCTTAAAAGTGGGCTTAAAGTGTGCTTCTGGAATGGGCTGCCATTGTTGCTATCAAGTACATTAATATGTGGGAATAATTCTGCTTTGGACTTGGTGGGGGGCTGTCTGGCCCACAGCTGTCAAACACTTTCCTTGAGGGTAGTCAAAGTTTCAGCAGTGCAGGTGCTTGTATTATTAGCTAGGGTGGTCTGTTGCTCAGTAACATCCAGGTGTTGGCCTTGGGAAGTTACTACCAAAGATAGTTCAGCCAGTCAAAAAGTAAGAGATGGATCAACCAAAAGGCAAGGGGCAAACCTGTCATTTACTGAATCAATTAACTCACTCATTTCATGTACGTCTTTATCAAGCTCAGAGTGGTCTTGTTTCAGATGGTCCACCTCATTAGTTATATATATCAACTTTCTAGCATAATAAATGTGGGGGGCTCCTGACAAGCCAGGACAACAACCATCTTTGCCCACAACTTCAGGTGGACTAACAACAGACGCCATTGCCTCACACAAAGTAGCAACTTCTTGTTGTAAGTCAGCAACCTGAGTTGTCAGAGCAAGCACTTGAGGATCAGGCTGAGGGGCTTTGGGAGGACAATCTTGACTGTGGTTGGATGCACTTAGCTCTTGAATGGAATTTCAGAGCCTCTTTTCTCTATCTGCTAACTCATCAGATGGAGGAGAAGGCAGGGCATTTGATTTGGAGGTAGAAAGTTCATTTACTTGAGTCTGGAGTTTGGCAATGATAGCAGCAGTAGAAGCCCTTTCTTGATCAATTCCTCTCCCAGTTTGAGGAGGCCCTTTGCAGCATGGAACACTACTTGCTGTAATTGGTTGAAGGAGTAAGCACTGAACTTGTTGAGTTGCTGCATAAGTTGTTCAAAGCCGGTGAGATAGATGTTTAGAGTGGAATCTACTTGGGCACACCAGGGCTGTTTCAACTGGTGGAACTCATGAAGACGCTCTCTGAAATACTTGGGGATGGACTGGAGCATTTGTTCAATGGAATTAACCAGGCAAGATTGGGAGGTGACAGAGTTGCACTGATTATTGGATACTAAGGAAAACAGGGAGTGGATCCACTGCTGGTAGGCCGCAAACTGATCCCAGTAATGAGTGATGGCGGCTTGTAGTAATGAAATCTCCTGAGCGTGGAGCCCCAATACCATTTGATGATGGGCTAAGGCGGGTTGTACAAAGGAGGACAATAAGTGTTCAGCAGAGCCAGCCACTTAGAGAAGGTGCTGTGGAAATTGTGGAGCTACAATCAATTTGTAGTATTCTGCTTGACTGAACTGAAGCTGGAGGAAAGGGATGGATCCATCACAGGCTATCCCAAGGGCTACTGCCATGACTTGTTTCAAGTCAGGGGTACCCAAAGGGTAGGCCACTAGGCGGAGACCACTCCCAAGGTTCAGCACAGTAGGAACAATAGGCGGGTCAGTGATGTCTTCCTCAATAGAAGGACTGGTAATTTCAGGTGAAGTTGGCTCTTGTATGGGAGGAGGCAAAGGACCTGAAAATGTGGATGCAAAAGGGATAACCAAGGGGCTCACAGCCCCTGTAGTGAGCACCATTTTTGTTGTGTTCTGAGGCGCAGCATAGACACACAACAGGGAATCCTAACCTTAGGATTGGATTTGTACTAAGTCTCAGTTAGAATGTCAGGGAAGGCTATGCAATTACCTTGTGGTCCTGAATGAATAATATATGCTAGACATGGTTAGAGAGGCGCCAAAGTATGTGTAGGCACAAAGACAAAATATATGAATAGAACTTAAATTTTGCTAGGTATAGAATTTGGGATTATATACTGTATAGTTTTACCAAAAAACAGTACATGGACAGTAGGATCACTTGCCACAAGCATTAGTGGGGCAAGTGAGTTGCGCAGAATCAGGAAACCAAACAATTGTTTTTTTTAATTTGGAGTCAGCCTCATTTTGAAGGGCAAAAGAGAAAGAGAGTGATTAATCCTCAAAATAACTCAACAAAAGCAAAATTGAAATATGGTGAATAGCGGCATTCACAACACTGCACAAGACGTTCTGGCTGTCTTGCCCCCTTTGGGAAAGATACTACCAGTGTGGAAGTGTTGATCCAAAAGGTAAGATCAAGGCTATTCTGGATATGGGTTCTCCAGTAAATATGATATCATCCAAGCTAATGAAGAAGCTTAAGCTGGTCCCTGACCTCAACTACACTCAATCATATGGTACTGCTGGCATGGTCCAGACTTGAGCCATTGGTGCCTACTCCACCCTGCCTATGAGGTTCAGAAAGCTTCTCATTGCTTCCCCCACTGTTGTCCTAGAGAACAAAAGCTATGACCTCCTGGTTGGTACACAGTTCCTCCAAGAATATAATGAAATTGTAAGCCTCTGAGATGGATACCTATTGATCATAGGATACAAGGTACCTTTAATTGTTTTAGGAACCTCCACAACTATCTGGCAAATGCCTTAAGACTTGTGTGCTTAATTATCCCACAGGAATTTTCACGCTCAAGTACAGAACTCATTCCTCCAATATATGTTCCCCTCCGCCTTCCTGTCCTGCAGAGGAAGGTGTGCCTCTTCTTGCCCCTGCAGCTTTCACCATCCTTCCAGGCTCCCAAGTGATTATAGACTCTCAGATATCTTATAAACTGCCCAAAAAGTGATTCCTGGAGCTATACTCTCCAGAATCTCTAAGCCGCAAAGAGCCTCAATTGTGACTAGGGATCTTAGATAGGACTCATAAGGATCCTGTACATCTGTTGATAGCTAACCTGACTACTTTGTTTATGCAGGTATCTCAGGGCCAATTTGTTGGGCATGGTTGCATATTGGGAGCAGAACAGGTGGCGTCCCTCTACCCGTTTGGAACCTTCAGCAAATTTAATCTATCTGATGAAAACCCTCAGGTTCTCTCCTTGTTTGCTGCTGCCAATTTCCCACAACTTTCACCTATCCAAAAAAAAAGATTTACTAGAACTTCCCAATCAGTTTAACGATATCTTTGCCTCTGGACCTAAAGTTTATGGCCTAGCCAAGGGGGTCATCTATCAGATAGATACTGGTGATGCACCACCCTTTTGTGTCAATCCTTACTGCCGCAGCAGGGTAGATGATGCCCAGGTTTCTAAGGAGATCAAACAACTATTAGATGCTGACCTACTTGCTTGTTCCAAAAGTCCTTGGGCCTCACTCATGTTGATCCTCAAGAAGAAGGACAGAGGCCACCATATTGTGATTGATTACTGCCTCTGAACTTGCTCACAAAAAAGGACTCATACCTGTTGCATAGGATTGTTGATGCTCTCAGAAGATTGAGAGGCTCAAAATTCTTCTCTGCCATGGATTTAGCTTCTGGTTACTGGCAGGTTGACTTGTCCCCAGAAGACCAGGAAAAGGCTGCCCTTATCACTTTAGAGACATTTATGAACCCCCTCAAATGCCCCAAGGACTCTGCAATGCCCCAGATACGTTTCAAAGGGCTATGGACTCTATCCTACAAGATCTGAAGCTTGCCTGTGTTCTTGTATATCTTGACAATATTACTGTATTCAGCCCCACCTTTACTGACCATTTGGACCATCTCAAGACTATCTTCATCAAGATTCAAGGAGCTGGTTTAAAGCTCAAACCCTCCAAGTGCTCCTTCTTTAAAGAGCAACTCAAATTCTTAGGCCATGAGGTCACCCAAACTGGAATACACCCCATGAATAATAGGGTGGAAGTCATTGATAAGATGCTGCCTCCCACAAACCTACAAGAGGTCCAAGTATTTTTGCGTATGATGGGGTACTATCAACAGTTTATCCCTAACTTTGCTGAATTGAGAAAACCCCCTTGTCTAACTCCTTTGCAGCATATCCTTTGAATGAACTGACAGTCAACAGCAATCCTTTGAGGTGCTGAAGGCCAAGCTTAAAGAAGCCCCCATCCTATTCTACCTTGACTATGATAAGGAGTTCATCTTGTGAACTGACGCTAGTGGAGTAGCTTTGGGTGCCATCTTAGCCCATCTTAATGATGAGGGTGTGAATTGACCTGTGGCCTATTTTTCACAAGTCCTCAACAAACATAAGAATAATTATTGCGTCACTGTAAAGGAATGTCTAGCAGTCTTACATGTGGTGAAACAGTTTTGGCACTTTATTTATAGGAATTACTTTGCTGTAGTCACTGACCATTCATCCCTTAAGTGGCTACAGCAATTAAAGGAGCCTGAAGGTCAACTAGCACATTAGGCTTTGCGCTTGCAAGAATACAATTTCACTGTGGTCCACCACCCTGGTGTGCAATATCAGAACACTGATGGATTGTCAAGGATGCTTATACTAGCTATCCATCCTGCTGACGCTGATTGCCTATATGAATTAATAGGGTACCCTGGATCCTGGGCCACTGAGACAAAACACATAATTGGCACTCCAGGCCCTTATCAAAAGATACTGTGATTTGGGATAGACAACTCTTCAAGAAAGTCAACAACTTTTATTTGCCCTTTGTTTGTCCTAGTATGAGAATAGCCATTATACTTTGATCCTACATTGATACTTGACATGGGGGTATAGCAAAATCTCATGACTGGTTGTTCAAGAACTTCTACTGGGAAAACATGCTTTTTCTAATCCCTGACGTCCTGCCTCCTATCATTCCTGTCAACTACAACACCCTCAACTATCCCAGCATCAGTTCAAACTTATACCACCTAAGGATACCTTACACACTATGAGTATTAATGCTGTTAGACTTCTCTCTTGTTCTAGGTCTGGATGCTGATTCATTTTAGTAGTTGTAGACCATTTTAGTAAATGGTTTGAAGCCAGAGCTTCCAAAGACATCACTGCTAAAACTACTGCAAATTTCTTATTGCAAGATATCTTCTATTGACACAGGTGCCCTCAAGTCTTGCTATCTGATAATGGCACCAACTTCAATGCTTACCTCATCACATCTATTTTAGAAGCTATGGGCACACATCAATCCTTCTCTTCCCTATATAACTATTCAACCATTGGAACTGTCAAACAATCCAATTCTTCCCTTGTGTTCATAATAAGAAACTCACCCTCTATGATGCTGCCAATTGGGATATGTTCCTCCCTGCTGCCCTCTTTGCTTATCAACTCAGTAGAAACTGATTGACTGGCCAGTCTCCCTTTGCCATGCTGTATGGATGTGAAGCCACAACTCACTTAATCTTGGGACCCCCTTTGATCAAAGTTGATGTGTCTGCAAATCTTGAAGCTCATACCAAGGACTTAACAAATTGTATCATTGACATTCAGCCAACAGCATATTCAACTGCCTATAAAGTAAAAGGACTTAGAGCTCTTGCCTTCCAATGCTTCTAGAGCCCCCCTCCCTGAGTGCCAAGTAGTTGATCTTGTCCTCTACTATCAGAATTGTACAGGAGGCAGAGCCAATAAGCTTGAATCCCTCTGGGTTGGACCTTGTGAAGTCACCTTCAAGAAGGGTGGTGAGTATACTGTGAAGCTGCTGTCATCTGACTGCCCTTTTGCCCAAATTTATTCTAAATTTCTCCGCAAACATCAACTCCCTGTATCCAATCTTGAGGGGGGAGATGCCTTAAATTGCGCTATTAATGCTATTTTGATATAGCCTTCAAATAGTGATATGTGCAAAGATTTGGTTGGTTTTGTGTTTGACTTCAGAAATTACTCACCTTCCGTAAATGGGTCTGTTCCAATGTCCACCCATTCCAGAATACCTTACCTGCCCTTGTCTGATCCTGGTATGACCTCACCCCAACATGACCCCCTAAACCACTCTGTCTACCTAATGAGTTATCATTGGCCATTGTCTACTATTTAAGTAGAATCATTTCTCCTAATAAAGACAAGTTTATCCACATTTGTGATGGTTTTTGTATTCTTCAAGATTTGTCCTTTCCTTTTTGCCAAAAGGAATTCCTAATCTTGTATTCCAGGAAATTAAGGTATGTGCCCTTAATTTTTCTCTTAAGGCTAACCCAAGGATAGCTTCAAACCTCAAATCTTTTGTTATAAAGATTTCCCTCCGTGCTCTCCTGGATGTTGTCCCCAGGAGCCAAACACAATCATCTTCTTAGCACATGTCCAACATCTTGGCCCACAAGGCCTTAACCAACACTTTGTATTTTTTTTGCCTATCAGGACAGAGAATTCACCTTTTCTTTTCTTTGCACTCAATTTCCTTGATAACTGCAATTGCAGAGTCAAGAGCTTTGAGTAGTTTTTCAAGTTCTCTCATTGATCTTTTTACCAACTTTTTCATGTCTTTATAGCTTTTGCTTTAATAAAGCTCTGTGTTATTCTGATATTATTACCTCTTTATTTATAATTGTTTGCTTTCATATTTAATTACAATATCCCATCCTTTACCCATTATGTATATGTTTTTAAATAATCTCAATATGTGTTGTTTGCTTTGTTTTTTTGCACTGCTTCCATAATTGCCTTAATGTTTTAGCTCTTTACACAGCCAATTGTGAAAATATTAGCAACAATTGGGTGATCGACTAAATATAAATTATAAAATTATATGTTTGTTATGCTTAGAGAAGTTGCCAATAATCCAAATTCAAAACTTTGATGATAAACTATAAGCCAATCAGAAGTCATGCAAGAAAGTGATTGTTGTGACATAAAGGGTCATTCAATAATTCTTTGATTCATGTGCATTATTTAACCTGGTTGGCATGTTGTTTTGCCATTGTGCGCCATTGCTGCTGTGGCAAGTTGTTGATGGACTAGTTTTAGCCCGGTTGCTGATTGAGCACTAGTCCAAAAACAACTTTTTACAGCAGCACTGGCACGCAATGGCAAAACAACCAGCCAATCAGGTTAAATTAGTGCACATGCATCAAAGAATTATTTAATGTCCCTTTGTGTCACAGCAATCACTTTCTTGCATAACTTCTGATTGGCTTATAGTTTATCATCAAGGTTTTAAATTTGGATCATTGTCAACTTCTCTAAACACAATAAACATACAATATATAATGTAAATTTAAATAAATATCAAATTATTATTATTTCTGTTACAAGGGGCTGTTTAAAAAATTTAAGAATGACTGTGTTCTGGATCTATATATACAGCATAGTAAACATATGATTTTATATAGAAATAAGCTATACGTATGAGAAACAATGAAATAAAAAACATTGATGATAAATAAACAGTTGAAATTATGAATAATAAAGTATATAAATAAAAATACTTTGATGTGAGAGAGTTTATTTGGGACAGGGAATAAGTGACTATGATTCATAATGATGCAGGAAAGAAGGAGTATATGTGGTGCTGGCTTGGGAGGTTTGTCATGCCCTTCCTCAAAGGGCAGGCTCTTTAGTTACTATTTTTATTTATTTTTTGCTTTGTGTTAATCTTTATTTATTTTTAAATGTTGAAATTTTAAATTAGAAGTTAATAATTAAGTATTTTAATCTAATTACCTTGTTTTTGTCAATTTGCATTTGAGTTGTTGTTGTTGTCAGCTTCTGTTGCTACTTAATAGCTTTATATTTTCTACTTTAAATTATAAGATTCATAACTTCACTTTTACCTTTTGCAATTACGCTTGCGTAAGCTCCTGCTCCTTCCCCAGCTTACATGCTGATCTGTGGTCTCTCCTGGGCTTCTGTTTTCCCCTTTAGGTTTTTCTTACAGATTTTCTCCAGTTGCTCCTTTTCTTGGCTGTTTTCCCCTCTGTCTATCATTACAAACTGAGAATAATGCACCTATATAATAAAGAGCTTGTGAAGAGTAGGCTTTAAGCTGAAATTCTTAGTGATTTCTTCCCTTCAATCTTTTATCAATTTTAAATTCCAGATTTATAATTTTAAGAATTTCATTTTTTAAGTGATTAGTTCTAAGTTTTTTCTTTCCTTTCTTCCTAGTTAAAAAATGGAAGGTGTAAAACAACAAGCCTTAGGCTTGTTGTATCCATTAATTTTTATTAAGGAATCTTTTAATAGTTACATGTACCAGTTTTCTGATGGAGAGTATCCCAATATCAACATTCTCTTAGTTACTAATTGTTCCTAATTAAACACTTTGTTTTATCTCCTTTGTTTAGGGTTTTTAATCTCAATAACAACTTTTGTAACCCAGTACAAGATTTTAGTAGGATTCTGTAAAATCATATTACAGACTGTCCCTACTTTTTTATACCTTCTGAATCTCAACCCTAATGCTTTAAACACTTTAGTTTATAACCTTGTATCATTATGGGCAAGACCTTACAGGTCTGGGCCTGGGATTGGATGGGAAGGGCTGATGTGTAAGAGTTGGTAGTGACAGGGGTGAACCAAGTAGATTGCACTTGATGGATGACAGATAAAGCTCATTATATTTTTTTGTCTGTCATTAGTTCAATTAGCTGGAAGATGGGTGTGTCCTGGGGTGAGAGAAGCTTGTCCTTACATGATTGGTTGTCCTTATTCACATGAATGACAAGTTGGAAAAACATGTCAGCCACCATCTGATAACTAAAGAGAGAAGCACAGCCTGGGACACCAAGATAAAGATCATCAAAGGCCTGGTGGTGCTGCTCCTGGACGGTGCTCCCAATATTGAAGAACACAAATCAGCCAGATGGATATCTGTGTGGCTGACTGGGTAGATTAAAGCCTGGTGCCCACGTTCTTGAATTTCCTTGATAATCATGAAATTACTCTCTATCTGGTGGCTCAAGAAAACCTAACATGATGAATTTGAGCTATCCCAGGAGTCAATTAATTCATTGAGGATCTAGCTATACTGATAATTATCTGTATAATAAGTGATTGTCTAATAATAAACAGAGCTCTTAGAACAAGCACCCAGAAATGCAATAATAAAAAGTCTCTTTTTGACTTTCTTTCTTTCTTTGGTTATATTGGCTTTTTGCTGTTTCCCAAAATTGTCAAAAGCAATTGGCAATTTGTAATACAAGATGAACATGACATCATTGAACAAACTTGTCCAGCATCAGGTGAGAGTGGATTCTATGACGGGATCATATGGGAAATCCTCACTGCCACTACATTGGTTGCCGCTAAAATTGGTCAACACACAAACTGACGTCACTTTACCATACATCCAGTGCTGCACCATGCACTCAGAAACCCATATGGCATGATGTGCAAGCTGTTTCTGGACCTGGGCCAGGGGAAGCTTGGAGTTCCACTGTAGGAGATCAAGCATGATTGGTTATGCATCATTAATTTGGGACTCTGGGGCCTTCTTGGGCTTCTTGGCCATTCCAACCAGGTTTTCCTTATTCATCAAGCTATTAAATTCCCGCATCATGATGGCTTGGGTAAATTGGAATTGGTCAGCAATTTGGTCCCATGTCAAACCACACAGGTTCAGTGCCACAATTTCCTGAAGAATTTGAGTGGTGATGATTCAGCGCTTGGTGCGCTGGGCCACAGGAACTGAAGCCTGATTGGCTTTAGGGGGAGCAAGTTGGGTGTTGACAGGAAGTTGTTCCAAATCAGGGCTGTCATTCTGATTGGCAGGTTGGTTGGCGGCTTGTGCAAGGGTGGGTAAGGGGGCGGGGCAGAGCAGGACGCTAAGTGACTCTCAAACAAGTCAAAGCCATAGGGGTCAGGGATCAGGAGTCAAGTAAAGGTTGGCTTCCACATCACCCACATCAAAGACCTGAGTGTAAACAGGTGCCTCCATGTTCTGAGCATCACCTTCATTGAAGCTGTTTTTGCTGCTGCCTTGTTTACTAGCATTGTCAAAAATGTTATTGCTAGCAAAAACCATCTTAATTTTAAAGCAATAAAAATCACTAAAAAAAGGAGTTTAAATTTCATGACTTTATTTTTATTGTAATCCTGAGTCCAGATTTGGAAAGTTCTTGAAACCATTGCAAACAAATAAGGAGCCATGAAAATCAATGAAATGTATCTGTTCTCAAATTAGATACCTGTTGATCGGCTTCTAAAAAGTTATTTTTCTATTTTAGGATACACATACTACACATCTTGTGTGACGTCATTTCATTTTGTCTTTGTGAAATCTTGCTTCTAGGTTGCTATATTTTGTTTCATTTTAGCTCTTCTGCTGGTGCCTCATCTGAATCCTGACAGGATTATAATATATTCCAGAACAACACCAATGTATTTCACTTGATGTGCCAAGTCACTTTGTTTGTAGTTTTAAATATGTTGCTTGATGTTTGATATAATTTTGTATTTCGTGTTAGCAATATTATGCCTCTTGTTTTGCATGTTGCCAGTTCACCGAAAATATTTAAATGATTTAAATTTCTGAATCTTGCCCGGCTTGGAGTTTGCTTAAATCTGAATCCGTTTCGTTTAAATCCGAGGTATTTTTGCTTAGCGCCATAGCTTTGAAAACTACTGTATATAACTTATATGAGTTTGCCATCATTTGGTAAAATATAGGCTTATTTTTATATTCAAAGTATCTTCAGAAGTGCTTGAAAGTGGATATCATTATTTGGGTTTAATTGACAGAAAAATTGCCTGCGGAAATTAAGGTGACGGAATATAAAGTTGAGCCAATATTTAGCTGTACCTATTTATTTTCTTTTGGTGTGATTATGGAGAGTATATTTATAGTGGTGTATGTATTAATATAGAGTTTTTATAGATCATCAAAGGGAATTCTATGTAGTATTCTATTGAATCAAGTTTAATATTTAGGTAATATTATATACTTGTTTTAATTATGATAAGATTGATCGGGAATATCCTTTGTGGCCCATACAAAATATTTGGAGTGTTGCTAGGCTTCGATGGTTACTTAAGAGGTGGATAACAACCATTTTGTGATACCATTTTAGGTATACGAATACATGTTTATCTATTAAAAGTACATTAAATTTTTTTAATCAGTAGGATATTTTCGTTATTTTTATGGGGAATGGGTGTACTAAGATACTGACTTTGGCATTGAGATTGGCTATATTTGATTTGGGAGTAGTTTGAACAAGCAATTGGTTTAGCTTGAGTAAATGTCATATAAGAGAATAAAGATCCATAACCAGTGGTTATGGAGCAAGGAAATTAATTCTTTTTAGGAAGTCATGATATAAGATACTAGTTCTGATAGTTTTTTGGGAATGGCGTCAGAAAAGGGGTTTTCGATAAGCAAGATGGCATTTCACTTTAAGCAACAATGAAGTGAGTCTTGCAAGCCAGAGATCACTTTGTTCACTGGTTCAAGATGGACTTAAGCAGGTTCGATAGAAAGCAAGTCTAGCTCAGGTCCTGCCCCTGAAACGGGAGCCGCGAAGATGATTTGAATTGGTGCTCTGTCAAATGAGGTGTGTATGAGTAGCACGTAACTAAAAATAAACGCGGTAGATAAATCTTTGTCGTCTTATGTACACCAGACAGTTATAAGCAAACCGGGTATTCTATAGCACGTTGCCTGAGCTATCTATGTACTAGACATCTGACAGGACTAAATCAACTTTCATCAAAAGCACTCTATATCCTTGGGGACATACTTTCGTGCAATGTGGCCAGGACCCTTTTAGCTCCTGCAACAGGAAAGATACCAAACATAATGTTGGATGGGGAAGAGAGGGATTCATCTCGCTCTTTGCTCACCCCACAAGGGATTGGTTGATTCTGGCGAGCCTTAGTCAGGAGTAACCAAGTGGAATGATAATGGAATTAAAGCTCAAGTGCTGCTTAGATCTCACTAGGGAAAAGTAGCCTGGTTTGGATAGCTGCAGTGGGTTTGTCTATCAGGCAATTTGAAATAGGATTTAAATAGCGCTTGAAAAGGAGTTGTGAATACGGGAACGTATGCTGATCAGGCAGGGGGTGTTTGCGGGGGCGTGGAAGAGCAAAGGATGGATCGGCAGGAAATTCAGAGGCAAGCGATATATAACAGTGCACCGCCAGAAGTTCAAAGTATCATCTAATATTCGCACCATGACCAACAAGGAAACCAAATCTAGAGTAATCACCCCCGAACAGTTCTCGAAATCCGCTCTGGCGAGCTTCAGACAGGTTAGCACCTACGCCATGGGTGCAAACTCTGAGCAGCCTGGAGACTACGTCGACACTTTGGTGAAGGAAGCCGAGAAGTTATTTGACACCTATGGCCAGACTCTGTTCGTAGTACCGACTATGATACTCAATGCCAAGAACAGCATTGCCGAAAAAGAAGACATGGACTTCACTGCCACCATGAAAGGGGTTGCCTTCTACGGCCTGGTCATCTTCGTCACTGTCATTGCCGTCTGCTTGTCTACCGCCAAACATGCATTTTCACCCCCTGAAGAGCCCAAGGGGGATGACGAATAATAAACATACAATATTTACATGTGTATTAAATTTAACTTGATTTGTAATTATTTTAAATCAGAATCCAACTTTTCAATTAATTCGTTTCTGTTAGGGAGCAAGTGTCACATGTACTCCCAAGGGTACATGTAGGGGTTTGAACCCCAACCGCTAATGCCATTTCGTAACCCCTGTTTATTAACTAAACCTGTTTGATTACTAAATAGATACATCCCCCACAATAAATACACTAACTTATTTCATTTTGCATTTATTACGCCCCTGGAGATAGCGACCAAATTTAATGCACAATAGCGCCAGTCTTAGTTTACATCTAGCCAATGATTTATGCTAGCTTGTTCATCTATTACAATATCATTGGTCAATCTTATTGTGCGCAGTAAACATGAAATAACATATAATAAGCACAAATCCCATTCCATTAGCTTTTAATTTTATACATCAATTTCCACATAAATCACCCAAGCTATATTTAAACTCCCCTTTATTAAGTAAATGAATTACTTAGATCCGGCTCCACTTTAGGCCGTTGGACTCAACAAATTACACCCAAGTATATTTCCCAGCCCACCTCATCTGAAATGCATAATAGCCAATCCAATTAAAACTAGTATCATGTCCTAGCATTCAAAGCAATAGGAATAACAAGATCAACTATTTGCAGCCCAAGGAGCTAAACTATATTCCCTTTTCAGTCAGCCAATACCATCATATCAAATCTCACATTTCCTTCAGACAAATGCTTGACCTCAACGCTTCATTAGGGGAACCCAATTTGTAATTGAGTCAACCAATAATCATCCTGGTTGATTAATCAGCTTTTATCCACATTTCATATATCTATTATAATCCCCTTTATCTGGGGATACCACACTTAATCAAGATTGAATATAGCGGTAGCCTTATGATTTGTCATGAGAAATCAGATCATGGGTAGATTGAAGATGATTGACCCAACGAAATCGAGAACCACCCAAAAAAATTAATATATATAAAAGTGAGTCTGTCTTTCTATTGCAATATAACTGTCCTGTTTAGCTACATTACATACCTGAGGTTCAACAGGTATGAGGTTTTAAAAATTCATGTGTGCATCATAAGAATGCAAATATTAGACATAAGTCCCAATATTGCTAATAACCACTAGAGTAGGGAAACAAGTGAAGTGTAAACCTGGATGATTTATTTATTGATTATTTGCCAATTTATATACTGTGCTGGACAATTGATAAACTGCCAGTTAAGACAATCTGGTTGATTGTTATGATTATCAGATAATCAGGAGTTTCAGTTGTGATCTGACTGAAATCTTCCTGATGTGATCCGTTATATCACACTGCCCCTATAATCATCACAAGAAAATCCTGTTGAGTGGTGTCTTGTCTGTACCCTAGAAGTGCATAATCTTCATCTGGAGGCCTTGGGTCTTGGTTGCCACAGTTTCTTCTGTACCATGGATACATGTATTTGTTGGAAGGCCTTGGCTCTTAAAGTGCCACAGGTGTATACTGTGCCCTGGTAAATAATGCTCTATTTCTGGTTTTAGGTCTTATGTGCCACAGGGACAGCTTGTTTTTGGATACTTGCTGGATTGATAGTGGATATGCATGTTGATTGAGTGAAACATCTTTAACTTCTTGAATCATGGATAAGGATTTGCATAGAATCTGGATGCTATTCTCTGGCAGGATCACCAATGTAATGTTGCAACCATGTTTTCAGACTCACCTGCCAATGTATCTTACAATACACAGAAAGCGCTCAACAAGTTGCCCCTTGACGTATCTAATGACATGGGCCATTCTGATAACAATGTTAAATGGTGGGCACTTTTTCCTAATTAGAAGTGTTGCAATTTGACCTGCTGATCAAGCAAAAGTTATTCCTCAGCTTCAATCTTTACATGGAGCGTGCCATCATGCCACTCTCTTGTGGCCCAGTGGCTTTTTCAAATTGTGTATTAATTGTATTATTCTGCAATTGCCGTGTTCTGAGGCGTGGCACAGACACACAACAGGAAATCCTAACCTTAGGATTGGATTCATACTAAGTCTTGGTTAGATGACAGGGAAGGCTATGTGTTTACTTTGCGGCCCTGGATGAATAATCTCTACTAGTTGTGGCTAGAGAGAGGCGCGGAAGTACAGAAGATACAAAGACAAAAATGTGAATAGAACCTTATTTTATTGGTGAATGTGAAATGTAATATATAGTGGTTGGCAGTACCACAAAACAGTACATAGACAGTAGGATCACTTGCCACAAGCATAAGTGGGGCAAGTGAGTTGCGCAGAGTCAAGAATCTGAACAATTGTATTTTCCAATCCAGCCATTGACTCATTTTGAGAGGTGAAAGCAAAAGTGAGAGATTCGTCTTCAAAATGGCCCACCAAAGGCAAAATCAAAATACAGTGAATAGCAGGACTCACAACAGCAATAAACAATACATTATTCTTATTATTTCTGTCCTTTCTATTAGACTTTTGTCTTTCTCAACTCAAATACTGAATCCTCATTGGTTAAGTTGCAACAGTGGTAGCAGCAGTAGGTTCACAACCTGCCTAAAACAAAATTCCCTCTAAGAAAGGGTGGAGTACAGGCCGTATGGCTACTCCCCATCAAGAGACTTTCCTGCCAATCCCTGAGGGGGACATCCCTGACAAGCACATTATTTACCGAGACTAGCTAGTTCTTACAAGTGTGTAAAATGTCTCTGCCTTGGACATAGTGACACCAGTGTCACCCTGCCTCAGTCAGACCTTTCACAGCGCATGCTCAACCTTCAGCTGAAGTTCTTTGCGGGTGGGGTTGAAGGGTCCAACATTGTCAGTTGGCTTCACTCCACTAGAGCCTGCCTCCGTATTTTTCAAGTAACCAAGCACATGTGGGTTGCCACAGCGTCTGGTTGCCTCACAGGGCCCGCTGCAGTGTGGTTTACTAACTGGGCCAGCCAAGAAATTGAGGTCACCAGGGAGGGGGGCTTTTTGGGACGCCGCAAAGTACCACTACAGCAAAACCTTCTTGCCTATTGTGTGAGAACTCACCTTCTGGCAATCAAAAAGACTGGTTCTGTTCCTGAATACCTTTTTACCTGGCAGCAAGCCCTTGCTGCTGCCCCAAATCTATGACTGACGGGAACACTATGCTTCTGACCCTAATAGTCAATGGGCTCAAGCCCCATATCTGTAAGTGGGTCCCTGTATGTTGCTGCACCTCCATTGACGACTCTTACAAAGACATTGTGAAGACCAACAACCAGGATTTGATGGGCTTTTTCTGCGCAAAGGATTCTCCACCTCAACCTTGTGCAACACCTGGCAGCGCCCATAACCAAGTGGCATGCTGTCAGCCCCACCAGCAAGAAAATGGGATGAAACGCCCCCGCAAGGGGGAACTCCAGCTAGCACAAACTGAGGATCAGGGAAAAGTCTGGAGGTTGTAGCTATGAGAGGTTCTACAACCCCACTTGACCCCCACTCTCAATCACTCCTTGCAAAGAACCCCTGCAACTACAATGTACACAAAGTTGAAACCCTTGACGTCTGCCAGGTTCATAGTGACAACCCTGTGCTTCAAGCAAGCCACTCTCTCAATAAAGTAACCTGCTTGGCCTATTCCTTCTGTTTTTGTGAGAATACCCACAAACTATTGGTGGATACTGGTGCCAGCCACACCATGGTTGACCAGGCGTTTGCTGATTCTCAACAACTGGATTGTGTGTCTAGCAGATTCAAGGCAGTAAAAGTGCTGACTCCTGTAGAGTAGCAATTACCCATTAATCAGTACCCTTCTCTGTGAGAATGAGGAATGTCCAGGTTAAGCTCTCTGGGTCAATCATGGCAGGGCTCAGCCACAATGTAATTGCTGACCTTGACTGGCTTTGTTGCAATTGTCCCTACATCAACTGGGATACATCTGTTATCACCCTCAATAGAAATAGGGTGGGTTGTCAAATCTATCCTATCAAAATGAGCAAGTTACTCCATGATAATGTCTTTTTCAGAATAAATGAAACAGGCTTGTAAAATTTCAAGGGGGAAACTAGGCTTTGGCCAATGCTCAGTCAAAGTTATCAGCGCTGAACCACCTGAAGCCCCTCCCTTGACCACTTCACCTCCACCAGCGCTTGCCACACTCCTCAAGCAGTATAAGGATGTCTTCAGTGAAACACTCGACCAACTACCTCCTCCCCAAGAGATTCAGCATGCTGTACAACTTCAAGGGTTGTTACCCAAAGCATGTCCCTTATATTGTCTTACACCAAAAGAAGATGAGACCCTCTGTCAGCACCTTGTGGACGCGCTTGACAAGGGCTTTGTTTGCCCCTTGCTCTCTTCATACAGGGCTGTCTTCTTTGTAGCAAATAAGAACAGGTCCCTTTGCCTGGTCACAAATTACTGCACCCTAAATGAGATGACAGTTAAGAACAAGTACCCCCTGCTGTTAATCAACGGCCTGTTTGAAACACTTGCGGGTGTGAAGATCTTTAGCAAGATTGATCTCACCACGGGGTACAACCAGGTTTGCATTGCACCGGGGGATGAAGCAAAATCTGCCTTCTGCACACGCTACAGGTTGTTTGAGTGTTGGGTAATGAACTTTGGAGTGACCAACGCTCCTTCCACCTTGGCTATGTTGATGAACAAGGCATTTGAGGAGTTGATTGGGAAATGTGTGGTGGTGTACCTTGACAACATTATTGTCTTCAGTCAAGATCAAAACATGCACCTCCAACACTTCTGTGCTGTCCTTGACACCCTTTAGAAGAATCAGTGTCAAAAAAAGCAGGCTCAACCCGCCAGAAAGGTTCAGAGCAAGCAGGTTTGTGATCTGCAATCCAATTACCAAGCCACTTGAAGCCAGACTAGGAAGACAACTCAAATTGTGAAATCCAACAACATGAAAAAATAATAATCCCTTATGGTGGATACCTCATTTTGGCACTTGAATTGTTGTCAGGATCAAGCCACCCCCTTCACCATCTAACCATGTGATCAACACAATATTGTTCCTGTTATCCTGGATTCACTATTACTATATAGTCACTATCTCTCAATAAAGATTATTATCTAGTTTCTAAATATTTTCCTCTTATAACTCTGCTAAAACAGCACAGTTACAACATAGATAGCACAGGTAGGTTCTCCATCATACCTCATCTTGTAAAATTCTGCCTGTTGCTCATACTTGCTGCGGCCAACAAATCCTTGACAGAATTATGTCTGGCCTTCTTCTGGACTGGACCCCTACACCCCTGGTGCCAAGATACCTGATGGCATTTGTCCTTTACCAGAACACAGTAATTCTACTACCTGCCTTCAACGCCATGTCTGCACAAGGGTTCTTCCAGATGGCCTCCACCATTCCGCAACCAACCAACAAAAACACCATGCCTGCCTATGTAGCCCAAAGACTATGAAGTGCTGCCTTGGAACCTTTTGCCAGGGCCAACAACAACAACACTGCCGCATGGATCCAGTCCGCCCAAAGCAAGCTGGCCCAGATAAAATGTCCACAGCAATTTTGGATTACAGAAATTTCCATCTGGCTGACCCACAATACGGGCACCTGGTAAAACAAGTGGCAAAAAGAACACACCAAGAAGAACTGGGATACCTTAAAACAGGACTTCTTGGCAAGGTTTGTGCTTAAGGACATGGCGCTCATGATCATACGCCAAGTAAAGAACTTGACCCAGGCAGGCACTGTGAAGGAACTCACCCGCGCCTATGAGGAACTCCAACTTTGCGCACCCTCTGACATAGCCTTTGACACCCCAGTCACACACCTCATGTACTATGTCGCCCTTAAGTTGCATGTAATGAGACATATGAACCTGGACCAGGTGACCAACCTGCAAAGCCTGTATTGCAAGGCAGAGAAAGCAGAACAAATATCCAACGTACTCCATAAGTCACAAACTGAAAAACAAGAGAGACCCAAAGACTCTCACACAGGCAGGTGCTCCACTCAACCACCCCTGGAAGCAACAGGAATAACACCAACCATAAACCCACAAGTTCAAATGAACATGGGAGCCAGAACAATGGCAAGTAAAACTGTACCCAATTCCGTATCACTGCCACGCAAGGCAATCAAGACAAGAGAAAAGCTTGGGGAGAGCATTAAGAAAGCCAAGCTCTCCACACATCTCCTGACTTTCCAAATGATGAGTACCAACCTGAGGATATGGACCAATGCCCAATGATCCAAGTACCCTCAGGGGACCTGGTACTGTACACCATTGCCAGACATCCCAATAAACTTATGTCCTATCCTTTCTTTTTTTGCAGTTACACAGGCTCAACACTCCTGGACTTAGGCGCGGACTGAACCCTAGTCAACAGCAGCCTTCTAGACAAGTTCAAGCTAGCCACTAATCCTTTGCAGATTAAAAACATGGTTTTAGCTGATGAACATCACATTGCTGTGACAAGGGAAGCCACCCCCTTCTCTGTCATGCTTGAGAATCTTAACTCCACCATCCAAGGCCCTGTCATTGACTTTCCAAAGTTTGTCATTGTACTGGGGTTGTATCAGTTACAAAAAACAATCCTCACGTAGACTGGGCAACCTCAGTGTTGACCATTAAGCGGGAAGGTGTCAACCACATGATCTATCCTGACTCAGTGGACCAACTCCTATGTGACCATGTCATTGTGCGCATCACAGAGACCCTGGACAAAAAGGAAAACCTGGAGGCAACTGACTTGTACTCCTGCCATTACAAGATCATACACTTCAAGGACCACCAGGATACCTCCACACCTCAGGATTGCAAAATTATAGCTCACCATCCAGAAATCTTCAAGGAAGCTCTTCCCGGGTTACCCCCAGAGAAACACATTCAACACTCCATACAGCTCAAAGGAGCTGTACCCAAAGCACATCCTATCTACAGGCTGACCCCAAACAAAGGCAACACCCTATGTTCCTACCTCAAGGAAGCGTTAGAGAAATGACTTATCTGCCCCTCACAGACTCCCTTTGGGGCCGCCATATTCTTTGTGGCCAAGAAGGACGGTACCCTGCGTCTAGTCACAGACTACCAAGCCCTAAACAAAGTTACCATCAAGAATTGTTATCCCCTACCACTGATTGACATACTCTTTGATGCCCTAGGAGGAGCCACAGTCTTCTCCAAGATTGATCTGACTGCAGGCTACAACCAGATTTGTATTGAGGAGGAAGACATCCCCAAAACAGCCTTCTGTACTAAATATGGCTCCTACAAGTGTGTGGTGCATATCTTTGACATGAAAAACGCCCCCTCCACCTTTGTGACCTTCATTAACAAAGTGTTTGCTCTGCACATAGGTAAGCATGCCCTAGTCTACCTAGATGACATCATTGTCTATAGCTTCTTGGTGGAACAGCACCACAAAGACCTAGAGGCAGTCTTTGTTACCCTGGCACAACACAAACTATTGACCAAGCCCTCCAAGTGCCAGTTCTTCCACAAGCAGTTACCTTTCCTGGGACACATAGTCTTAAAAGACGGCATCAAACTCAACAGTCAAAAGATACAGGCCATCTCCAAGATGCCTCCACCCAAGGATAAGTCAGAACTTTGCACCTTCTTGGGGATGATGGCCTATACATGCCGCTTCATACCTGACTGTGGCATTTTGACTGCCCCCTTATCCACCATAACAGGTGCCAATCCAAGTTTGTGTGGACCCTCAACATGACCTCTGTTTTAGACGCCTCAAGGAGAAGCTCACAGCAGCTCCTATCCTGCAATACCCCAAAAGTGACAGGGAATATCAAATGGAAACCAAAGCCTCAGATGCATCCATTGGGGGAGTACTACAAATCAAAAATAATGATGGTGATTTCCTGCCTGTAGCTTATGAATCCCAAAAGTTGACAGTTGGCAAGTGTCAATACCCTATCCATGGCAAGGAACTGCTGGCCATTGTACACTGCCTAGTCAAATAATGTTGTTATCTAGAGCAGCAGGAATAATTCACAGCATTGACTGACCACAGGTCACTCATATACTTCAAAACCCAAGCAAGTCTATCTTGCCACCAAGCCTGCTGGATGGAGCTCTTGGAGAGATTCAACATGCTCAGCCAGTACAAACCTGGTCCAGGACTTGGCATGGGGGATACCCTCTTGTGCCTGTATGCCTGTGCCACAAGAGGAGAAAATGGGCCTGACCCAGATTGGCCCCTCTTGGTACTATGGACAAAAGACAAGGGTTTCCCTCCTGGTACAACCAGCATAACAAAAGAAAAAGTCATAAAAAACACCTATTTGCTGACGTGTACAGGACCTTGCACAGAAAAATGTCTGACAGTACTACCATCCCTTATATCCCCAAACACCAGCAAGTGGACACAATCCTACAATATCACAGAGACCTAGACCACACTAAGAGCCGCAACCTATACAAATTCCTTAAACACAAGGCCTGGTGGCCAACTCTGTATTGTGACGTTCAGGAAGTCCTAGACCAATGTGAAGTATGCAAGAAATTTGCTAAAAGCAAAGCCCACCAAAATCAGTACTACTCATCTGCACACAACTACCCTTCAAGGTGTGGGTCCTCAATGCTGTTGGCCCCATGCCAGTAAAACATAACAATAAGAAATACATCATCACCACCGGGAAAAGAACAGTCAACCTAGAGGCAGAGATGCTCTTGGCTGACAATTCTTCCCAGTCTCCTTCAATTCCCCCTCCATTGCTGACTCTTAGCCGGCTGACACTGAGGCTCCTCCCATTCTGCTGCTCACAATATATCTGATGAATTTGACATGGATGATTCTGACATAGAGAATCCCAACGCCTATGGGTATTCAGTTCTTGCTGTCCCTGAAACTATTGAAGTCCCTTATAAGCTAAGTTCTGGGAAAACTACAACAACTTCCAAGCCTCTGCCTGAAGCTAAAGAGGTTGTTTCTTGCCCATACCTCACTCAAGCCAAGATTTCACCCAGATTGTTAAATCTTCTGACAAAGCTGCTGAGGTTGCTTATGCTGTGTTCAAAAATGTCTCTGTCTTGCTCCCTCTCCAAACAGTCTATAAGGAGTTCCCAGGCCTAAGATGCATGATCAAAAAGTGGTACAAAGAACTAACAGAAGCCCAAGACATTCTGGCTGTCCTCCCTCCCTTTGGTTGTACTACCACTTGTGTGGAAATATCCATCCAAAAAGATGAAAATTAAGGCCGTCTTGGACACTATATCTCCTTTTATTGTTGTCTCCTCAAAGCTTATCAAGAAGCTCAAACTTACCCCCAACATTAACTATCACCAGTTTTATGGCACAGCTGGGATATCCATGACTTGCGCTTTAGGAGCTTATTCTGCTCTCCCCATGGGGTTTGGCAAGCTACTCTTGGCCGCGCCTGCTGTTGTCTTCAAGAATGAGAGTTATGACCTCTTATTTGGTACTCAATTCATTAGGGAATATAATGGGATCATCAACCTAAAGGACAGCTACCTCTCTATCTTAGGGTCTGAGATCCCTTTGATCTTTGAAGAGCCAGTTAAAGTTCCCAGGAAGCACCTCAAGACATGTGCCTTGGAATATCTCAAAAATGTTTTCACTTTAAAATACTGTACCCATTCCTCCAACATGAAGTGTCCTCCTATGGCTTGTCCTGTGTCTGAAGGGATCCCTCTCCTAGCCACGTCCACTGTCACCATCCCCCCTGGCTCCCAGGCCATCCTAGACTCCCAGATATCATATGAACTACCTGAACAAACTTTCTTGGAATTATACTCTCCCCCCTCATTAGGGCGCAACAAACCTTATCTCTTCCTGGAATCCTAGATGTCTCTCATAAAGACCCTGTTCAACTGCTGGTTGCCAACTTGACTTCTCTCCCCATACATGTGTTAGAGGGAAGGTTGTTGGCTATGATAGGTTGTTGAGTGCTCCTGAGGTTCTATCACTACATCCCTTTGGTACATTCCAGGACTTTAACTTACCTGAGGATGAGCCACAAGTCCTATCCTTGTTCACTGCTCAAGACTTCCCACAACTATCCCTGGTTCACAGAAGGAGGTGCTTGACTTCTGGATCAGTTTTCAGATATCTTTGCTAAAGATAGCACTGATTATGGTCTAGCCAAAGGCGTCATTCACCAGATTGATACTGGTGATTCTCCCTCCTTCTGTGCTAAACTGTATTGCTGCAGTTGTGTGTAGGATGCTCAGGTGTCTAAACAGCTCAAATAACTTCTAGACGCTGGAATACTTGCTCCTTCCCAAAGTCCATGGGCCTCCCCTTTGCTCATACTAAAAAAGAAGGATGGAGTCCATCATATTGTGATGGATTACCAACACTTGAATTCCTTAACCAAAAAGGATACCCCCCCTTACCACGCCTTGATGATGCTCTCTTCTGCCTTGGGGGCTCCAAGTTTTTTCTACCATAGATCTAGCCTCTGGTTACTGGCAAGTTGATCTCCCCCCTGAGTATAACAGAAGTCTTCACTCATTACTTCTGAAGGATTGTTTGAGCCTACACAAATGCCGCAAGGGCTCTGCAATGCTCCAGCTACTTTCTAACAAGCCATGGACTCCATCCTCTGTGATTTATAGCTCTTGTGTGTTTTAGTGTACTTAGATGATATAACTGTCTTCAGCGCCATCTTCAATTATCACTTGACCCATCTTAAGGAGTTTTTCATAAAGATTTGTGAAGCTGGACTAAAGTTAAAGCCATCTAAGTGTGCCTTCTTCAAGGAATGCCTTGAATTCTTGGGGCATGAGGTGACTCAGACAGGAATTTTCCCCATGACTAAGAAAGTTGAGGCCATTGATAAAATGTTTCTGCCCACTAACCTTCAAGAGGTCCAAGTCTTTCTGGGTATGATGGGATACTATAGAGAATTCACCCCCAATTTTTCTGACACTAGCAAACCCTTGGTCCAGCTGCTACGTAACATCCCTTTTGAATGGACCGCTGTGACCGTACAACAGTCACTGTTAAGTTTATTGCAAATAATTATTTTGAGATATAAAGTTGCTCTGTTTTTGCTATTTTTTATTTGGATAGGTTTGGTTGGAATTCTTCAGATAAAGTTTCCTGGAAATTAAGTATCTATATTCAATAAAAGAACAGAAGGCAAGAATGGTTGAATCAATCTTGGAGACTGGGTGTCTCAAAATTGAGTTAATTGGCCAGAAAGGTTATTTAATAAATATTGTAATATAATTAATGAGAATTAGATTATTTTGACAAATTGCCTTGACTGTGTCAAGAGGTATTGTTATAGTTAACCATAAATAAACCCCCGAATTTGGGTTTAAAAACACTGTGGTGGTGTTTTGTCTGGGTTCAAAGTGTTTAACGGGTTTTTAAGACACAAAAAAACCATTAAATGTAACAATAACTGAATAAAGGTAATGATGTCTAGGAATTCAGGTTTGATCAGATGGTCCCCAGTTGGAACATTGATAGCGGAGTTTTGGGATATATAATCCACAGGGTTTTGGTGCCAGGAGCTGGGAAAGCTCCATGCTGAGTTGGTACATTGGAATAATTGATGTCAGGTGACTTCTTCCCATTGTAGGTTGGTTCTCATAGGTTGAGAAAAATTGGTGATCTTTTAGGTAAAGATCTAGGTTTGGATGACTCAAATTTCATATACCACGTGATATGAATCATAGGTTGATTCAGGAACCAGAGGGGTTTCAGCTGAATATGCCCCAAATGGTATATAAGCAAAAACAGCTAATTTTAAATAAATATATATTGTCAATTTTGATGCTTTCCCCTTGACTTCTTTTTAATTATTATGTCTTCTTTATTACTATTTGAAAGAGAAAAATTTGGGATGCTTTGTGTTGAGGCTGCTGCTGCAAGAAAGAAAAGTCCTACCAGCTTGCTTAAAGAGGCTTGGGCAAGTCTGGAGGTCTCTAATATTGCACCTGAGGAATCTTTGGTAGAAGTGAAAGCAGCTTTTTAATATAAACTCTGACTATTTTCCAGAGAGGGAACCCTGGCACAAGGAAATCAGGTTTATGCATGAGACTCCTGGAACTTGCTGTTAGGGTTCAATGAAATTTTGCAACAAGTAAAGGACAGAGCCAATTGTGAAGTTGAGGCGCTAAGAAATAGAGAGGAAAAGAGTGTCAAAATCATGGCTTGTTGGAGAGATGACAATAAAGTGTTGTCTCACAAAATTGCCCCCCTGGGGGCAAAGCTCCTCAAAGCTTTATCACAGGACGGTACATGTAACAAGAGTCAAGGGAAAGATAACAGTAAGTTTGACTGGTTAGACCTGGATCTGTCACAACTGCCAGCCAACAACAAGCCTTTGAGACCCTCAAATAAAAACTCAAAGAGGTTCCCATCCTTTTATATCCTGACTTTGATAAGAAATTCATCTTATATACTGATGCTAGTGACCTGGCTATTGGGGCTTTCTTGGCTCAATTGGATGATGAAGATGTGGATCACCCTGTAGCTTATAACTTTTGTGTCTTGAATAAGCATGAGAAAAATTACAGTGTGACCAAGAAGGAGTGCCTTGCTGTGCTGCATGCCGTCAAGTGGTTCTACCATTACGTGTATGGCACCCATTTCACTGTGGTCACTGACCACGCTTTGCTCAAATGGCTACAGCAACTCAAGGAACCAGAAGGACAACTAGCTAGATGTGCTCTCTGCCTGCAAGGGTAAAATTTCAATGTGTTACATTGTCCTGGGATTCAACACCAGAACACCAATGGATTATCCAGGATGCCCATTCATGCTCTTCACCCTGATGAGGCTGATTGACTGTATGAACTAATTGGATATCTTTCCTCTTGGGAGAGCAAGACAGAAGAAGTTTGAATTGACCTATCCAAGCTATCTGAGGACACTCTCATATGTGACAATCAGCTCTTCAACAAAGTACAGAGTCACCACCTGCCTTATGTACGGCCTAGTCTTTGCCTTTTGGTGGTGCTTCAAGATCATAAGGAGACAGGACACGGAGGGGTTGGCAAGACTTATGCTTAGCTCCAGAAGAGTTACTTCTGGGTAAACTTTGCCTGCTGATCCCAGATGTCATTGCTAGTTGCCATGATTGTCAACTTCAACAGCCTAAAGCTGCCGCTCATGAGTTCAAATTAGTTCCCCCGCAACATGTCTTTCACACTGTCAGTATTGACGCAGTAGGACCTCTCCCTTGCTCACGTTCTGGGTATTGCTTTATCCTAATTGATGTTGATCATTTTAGCAAGTGGGTATAAGCTTGCCCTACTAAGGTTATCACTGCAAAGACAACCGCTGCCTTCCTGTTACAAGATATTTTCTACTGCCATGGCTGCCTTCAAGTGTTGTTGTCTGACAATAGGATTAACTTCAACGCCAAGTTAGTGACCTCTGTGATTGAAGCCTTGGGGTCTCATCAGTCTTTCTCTGCCCCCTATAATCCTTCTACAAATGGGGCAGTTTAACGTGCAAACTCAACTCTTGTTTCTATCATAAGAAAGCTCACTTATTCTCACACTGCCAACTGGGATCAATACTTACCCACTGCTCTCTTTGCCTATTGCCTTAGCAAACATTGTGTCACTGGGTATTCCCCTTTTACTATGCTGTATGGTTGTGAAGCCACTACTCTGTTGCTCTTGGGGCCCCCCTACTCTCCTCTGGTAAGGGTTTGAACCCTGATGAGCATATCAAAGATCTAGTCAATCAAATCATTGATATACAGGCCTCTGCCTACACGTCTGCTTATAAGACCAAGCTGCTTGAGCTCTCCCCTGACAATGCTGGGAGATCCTCCTGCCTGAGTTCAACATTGGGAATCACGTTCTTTACTATCAACATAGAGTAGGAGGACAGGCTCATAAGCTAGCCTTGTTGTTGATTGGGCCCTTGGAAGTGACCTTCAAAAAAGGATTAGAGTATACTGTAAAACTCTTCTCTAGTGGTCAGCCATTTGCTTGTGTGCATGCTAAGTTCCTCTGCAAGTACCACCCCTCTAAGGCCAATCTAGAGGGGGGCAATGCCGTGAATGCCGCCATTCACCATGTTTGATTTTGTCTTTGTTGGGTTATTTTGAGGACAAATCCCTCTCTTTTGCTTTTGCCCTTCAAAATGAGGCTGGCTCCAAATTAGGAAATGCTTTGTTTGGTTTCCTAATTCTGCACAACTCACTTGCCCCACTCATGCTGGTGGCAAGTGATCCTACTGTCTATGTACTGTTTTGTGGTAAATCTACAAAGTATATAATCCCAATTTCTATACCAATAAAATTTAAGTGTTATTCACATTTTTGTCTTTTTGTCTCCACATACTTTGGTGCCTCTCTAACCACGTCTAACAGATATGATTCATTCAGGGCCATAATGTAATTGCATAGCCTTTGCTGCCATTCTAACTGAGACTTATTATAAATCCAATCATAAGGTTAGGATTCCCTGTTGTGTGTCTGTGCTGCGCCTCAGATCACAACATGCAGCTTTCAGCTCTTTCTCCCATTTAGCTAACATGCATTTTAAGGCAGATATTTGCTTATACACAGTCTGCAACGGGAGAGATACAGACACATTCTGGAAGAGAGCTTCTGCTAGCTCAGCAGCTTCTTCCAAAGAGTCTACCAGGACAGGAGGTTAATGAGCCTGGGCTAGGTAAGGACGAGCCACTGTGGCCTTGGCTTTACTTGAAGGTGGATGAGTTGTAGTTATGATTTTCCTTGAGCAAAGCTTGTTAGGGATGGACACTGTTTCTGAGAAAGCAACTTGGAAAAGCCATAACTATAATGATTCATCACAGTCCTAATCTTCAGGTTCAGAATCACTAGAAAGATTGTGGAACAGGTGAAGAATAGTTGGGCCAGTCAAAGGGATAGATTCCTTGTCAGAGGGAGGATAAGGAGGAGAACAGGGAGATGGGTCAGCAGAGAGCGTCTCCACCTCTAAGCTGACCTCTCTTTTCCCACCTGCTCCTTTGGGTTGCAACCTTCTACCCAAGGGTTGGTACAGGTACGCAAGTGGTGCCCTATTTGATCACAATTGTGACATCCTTGTCTCTTAGGCTGTCCAATTGAGCCCAGAGTCATTGTCATGCACTCACCCACTAGGAAGTAATCTTCCTAGATGGTGAATGATGGTAAATGGATTTAATCTGGTTACCAAGGATCCTACAGGCAAGGACACCATTCCAAGATGAAATAATTCTCCAAACACATCATATCTGCCTAGCAGTGGGTTAAAACGTCCCAAGAAGAAGTACACCCCCAAGTAACACAGGAGGAAGGCAGAAGCCAAGGGACAGAAGACCTGGGGTTCAGGAATCTGGGATGTGGATGGATAATTCTTGGTCTCTTCTCTGAGAAGTGGGTTATGTGATAAAGGTGTAGCAGAATACCATACTCTGGGTATAACCTGGCGCCAAGAGCTGTTAGAAATTGTGCTTTGGGAGAGGTACCCAAATCTGTGCGCAAACCCATCAAAATGCTGGCCAATACAGCCGGCAGCAAGATTATCCAAAACAACCATTTATATCCAAGAGACTCCATAAGAGGATCCTTGGCTAATCTCATAGTTTTGGATTTTAAAGCTTAAGTCAAGTTAAAAAAGGTGAGAAAATGATTTACTTTGGGTGAATGTAGACTTTATTAATAAAACAAATAGTATAATATCACTTTCCAGCTTTTATAGCATGGTAGAAAGAAAACAATATAGAGAATAGATAAAGGGGATGGGGAGAATGTGGAGATGTTCCTGGAGATTTAGGTCAGTTGGTAACTTCAAACTGGGGATGTAAATTAGTTCCTCAATGTTTCAAAATTCTCTAACTAATTGTTTAAACCTCTTAAATTATCCTTTAACTGGCAGGCTTGGCTTGGGGCTCCATGTTGTTACTTCACAGAAGATGAGAACCAGGAGTTGTGTTCTCTGCAGGAACAGCAGACAACAGCACAGTCTTAACATGAAATGAGTCCAAAACATTGTCAACTTCATCCAAAGAGTTTATAGAACAGCTAGAAGTTGATTTGGATTTGTTTGATTGGCTAAACCCAAGGGAAACAGGTAACAATTGGCTGTACTTGATTTTATCATTGATTTCACTGTTTGGTAAGTCAACTAAGTCCTGGGGAATCCTGGGTTCATTCCCTGTACCTGAATTAAAACAATAATTTAATACATCCAGAAAGGTTTCAAAAGGTAAGTTAGCACCAATACTACTAACTAATCTAGGTTTCCCATTATTTCTAAATAACCCTGGATTGGAATCCTCTTTTGTATTTAGCTTTTCCAAGGTGTTGTTGAAAGGAATTGCCTGTAGAAGATTCCTGACATTCATAATGCGCAGAGTACAAGAGGTAGTCCCAGCATTACTGGCTTTATTCTCACGTACTACTGTACCCCCATGGGTCAAATGCATGTCTTTCAAGAGGGTCTTAATACTCTTCATAGAAGTAAGAGAGGCTTTGTGTGCCTTAAAGTGCAGGCACAGGAGCTAGTTCACCTTCAAAGCGTTCAAACATGCTGTGTAAGCTTCACAGGGGGTTGACTGACAACTGGTGATTAACTGTTGGTCTTCAATATAGAAGCAATCAGCAAACTTCACCAGGGCTTCCTTGGGCTTAAATGAGATGTGCATAAAAGCATAATTCTTGACCTTCAAGCTGAGATCTCCTCTAAATTTGTCAATTGGGAGATGCTTCATGTCCTCCCAAGTGACAATAGAAGCAAGCTCAGGGATCACAACTTCTTGGTATGTAGGATGCAAGCATGTAATGATATTCTCCTTTTTAAGCTCATCAGTAGCCTTACACATTGCAGGTTTGTAAATTGGAAGGAAGGCAGAAATGGTAGAGGTTTTGGGATCAAATATCTGCTTGAAGAAGGGCTTATAGTTGGGGTCAATGGATAATGAAGTGGATTGACTGTTGCCACCTGGGTTGAGAACATTGATGTGGGGTTTGCCCTCAAACTCAGATTAAGTAGCAGGTTGTCAAGCCCAGAAAAGTTGAAGGTTCTCTTCCAGGGTGTCCAGTGTAGAGCTTTTTTTTCCACTGATATCTCTGGCAGTGGCAGCAGTAGCTCCAAATTAATAAACATTGATCTGTTGTGTTGAAACAGCAGGCTCAACCTGCCAGCAAGGCTCCAAGCAAGCGGGTTTGTGACCCACAATCCAATTACCTGACCACTCAAAGCCAGACTAGGAAGTCAACTCAAATTACCAAATCCCGCAACATGAACAGATGATGATCCTTTATGGTGGATACCTTGCTTTGGCGCTTGACTCATTACCAGGATCAAGCCACCCCCTTCACCATCCAGCCTTGTGATCAACACAATCATGTTCCTGTTATCCTTGATTCACAATGACTATATAATCACTATCTCTCAATAAAGATTATTATCTAGCTTCTAAGTATTTTCCTCCTATAACTCTTCTAAAACAGCACTATTACAACAGTTGCACTGCTAGTGTACCGGCAATCCTGTTGATAAAAGTAGCCTGGGAAGTTGCTTTAGCAGTCAAAGGGGTAACCTGTCCCTTTATTGTCTCTGTAAAGCAAGAGAGGTTTTGTACCTCCTTTTCTAGTGCATCTTGCCTATCTGCAACAATATTTGTTACTTCTGCAAGCTGATCCAAGGCAAGAGCACAGTTGACATGAGGTTTGCCTTCCAAGCCAGGGCAACACCCATGATTACTAGGGGTAGGAGTACCAGTGACTTCAGCCTCTCCTTCACCATCAGAGTCAGAGGAAAAATCATCAGGGTCAGAGAGGCGTTGTCTCAAATACTCAATATCACCTTGCATGATTGCTACTTGATTGGTTAGCAAGTTAATGCAAGGGTCAGGTGTATGCTCTACTGGTGGAGGGTTTGTAACAGAAGCTTGTTGTTGAGTAGTGTCTTTGAGTTCATCTATGGCTTCCCATACCTTAGCTTCAAAGGCAGACGGGATCTCAACAGAAGGAGCTGGAGGAGTCACTTCAATGGCAGCTACTCTATCATCAATATAGTTTTGAACTTGATAAAGAGTGTCTCCTAACACAGCCTTATCCAGACCATATTGTTGGTGCAGATGTCTGCCCCAATTATTGACGTGGGTCCCAACCAACTTGAGTTGGGAGTTAACATGCTCTCAAAATTGGTTGAGCTCATTAACTAAGGTCTCAAAATCCTGAAAATACTTTATAAGGGTTGCTTCTATCTGCCCACGCCACATAGCTTGGTGATCATCCAGTTTGCAAAAGTTGATCCTTGATATATCCAGGGAGCAAGGAGCAAAGGTAGTTCAATGACAAGGTTAAGTACTTCTGTGAAGCCAGCCAGCCTTGTGGTTATCTGAAATACAAGTAAAGAGGCTATGGGACCATTCTTGATAGGCCATATTTTGTTCATGGTTGTTTGAGACAGCGGTGGCTACAGCAGTCAGAAGCTGGTTCTGAGATCCTAGCGCCAATTGATGATGAACCAAGGCAGGTTGGATGAACTGGTCAACTAACACATCAATAGTCTCCATTGATTCCATCAGCGCGGGGGGAAGACCAAAGTCCAAGAGGAAGGAATATAGATCTTCAGAAACATACCCAGGACAGAGACCAGGGATAAAGCGCATGGCCACAGTGCCTGTGTGGAGGAGGGAGCAGGCAGAGGCATGAGCTTGCTCATAATTGAGAGAGAAAGCTGGAAGGGGGGCCCAAGCAGGCCCAGGAGACAACACTATTACCATAGGAGTTGAGGGGTATTAGTGATATCCTCTTCTAGAGGAGGACTAGAAACTTTAGGTTGCTTGGGTACTTCAGAAATAAAGATGGAAATACCAGAGAATGCACGTGGTAACAGGGTAACTAAGGGGCTTGCAGCCCCTGTAGTGAGCACCATTTTATTGTGTTTGGCTCCTGGGGACAACATCCAGGAGGACACAGCAGGAAATCTTTATAAAAAATATTTGAGGCTAGAAGCTAGCCTTGTGTTAGCCTTAAAGGCAAAATTAAGGGCATGTACCTTAATTTCTAGAATACAAGATGAGGAATCCTTTTGGAAAAAAGGAAAGGAAAAAGCTTGAAGAATATTAAAGCCAACACAAATGTGGATAAACTTGTCTTTATCAGGAGAAATATTCTACTTAAATAGTAGACAAGGGTTGACAATCACTCATTAGGTAGACATAGTGGTAGAGGGGGTCACATTGGGTTAGGTCATACCAGGGTCAGACAAGGGCAGGTATGGTATCCTGGAATGGGTGGACATTGGAACAGACCCATTTACAGAAGGTGAGGAATTTCTAAAGTCAAACGCAAAATCAACCAAATCTTTGCACATTTCACTATTCAAAAGCCATATCAAAATAGCATTAATGGCACAATTTACGGCAAAGATAATTGAGCATATTATCAGAATTCAGAAGTCTGTAGTTGAGGGCCTGCAGTTTAAGGTATATACCATTTCCCTACTGTACATCTGGGTTGACAACCTGGAGATGTAAAAACATCTCAAACCCGCCAATCAAGCCCAAAAAGAGGAAGCCAAGATGCCTGCCAGGTTGGTTACACCAAAGATAGCCTGTTCTGACAAAGCCCCTGGGGGAAAACCTTGCAAAGAATGTATCTAAATAAAAAATTAATAACTATTTCAGAATAATTACCTGTTTTTTTAGAAATCATTAACATAGTTATGTAAAAATATCTGATTCCCTGTCCCAGAAAATTTATGCAAATTAAGCTTGCCATGTGAACAAGCAGCTGGCTCTGTTGCCTCCTGTTGTGCGCAAGATAGAGAACAAAATAAATGGTATCTTCCCAATGACACAGGATGCACTGGCAGAAATAACTCACAGCAATGGGGCAACCAAATGGGATGTTGCATCCTACAAGGATGCTAAATAGTCTGCCTGGACCCAGTGGCCCTCAGTGGAGCTTACTATGTAAACTTCATTGATATTGTTTGGCGTCCTGGTGAACCTTCCATTCAAGAGCATACCAGAGATGGGCCAGACACATGGGGAAGCTTTTGTTGCTTCCCAATTGAGCACACACTCTCTTAAATCCTGGAGAACTTTGGGGAATGGTTTTAAATTGGCTGTTGTGTTTGCAAAAGCTGTCAATAAGATCACAGTCCTCCTGGTAGACTTTGGGCTGTCTTGGGGCAGAGACAAGAGATGAATTCTGGTAACTAGGAAGGCAATCTTTACAAAAACTAAGCACAAGAAAAATTAGTGCAGTTTATAAAAAATTATTTAGGTTTACAGAGTTCTTTGCTAGGCAAAGAATCTATCTAATGGTTTATCTTGGATTATTATTTACTTTGGGATGGGGGACACTGTCAAGGACCAGGACAGGGTGCTAGCCAGTTTTGACAAGGCCAGGCTCTCCCTAGAAGGGAAGAAGCTTTTCCAGGGGTACAACTCAGTGGATCATATAATACAGAACACCCTGGTCCTGACTGGTATCTACAGGTTTGCAGTCCCACCAGAAAAGCTGATGTTTCACTATCACCTTGCCATCTACTCTTTTACAGGCCACAGAGAATATTTTAATATTAATGAATTCACTTTATAATGTAAATTTACGCCTACCCCTTAGGTCCTCACTTTAATTCCTGTCAAATACTTGGGGGATCTCCACCAAATTGTGTTTGAACAGTTATCCAAAAGTTACTGAAAAAGCCCCAAAAAAGCCCTTGTATTAATACTTGTGGGATTATTCCCAATATCCCTCACCTAAACCACCCAAGAGACATTACTGCTTAAATATCATTTGAAAGAGCAGCCAGAAGAAATGGTAATTGCGTCCAACAAAGGTTCATCAATTTTTAGTTGAGTTGGTTTTCCTTTTGATTCTGTTCATTCAAAATTTGTCAAATTTTCCCACCTTGAGAAATGCACTCATATTTGCTCATATCATTGTTCAATCAGTTTGCTGACATTTGATCTCTCATCCCAATTCCCTCCCCCTTTAAATGAATGCAAGAGTTGTAAAAGACCTTGCTTTATCATTCTCTAATCTAATAAAGTTTGAAATTTGTTAGTAAAACTGACAATTTGGTTTTATCTATTGCTTTGTGTATTCAGTTTACTCCATTCCCCCTTTAGCCTCCCAGGAGTTGTTAATGGCAACCATTTATTTGTTTTTGAAACCATGATTTTTTATGATTAAGAGCATGCTTTTATTTCTATTAGATCTGCTTCCCAATTCTAATATATATAGTGTGGCAGCGGGGGTGTGTGCCACCTCCATTGTCAGGTGATTGCATAAAGAAGAACCTACTATAGGCTCAATTGAATAAACCTCTTTACATATACTAATTTTAATTATTTTTATTTTAATTAATTTTAAACAGCTTTTTTAGAATAGCAAACTATTACTAAAACAAAAAAATCTTAGTAAAAGTATTCATACAGGTAAAGAAATATTTGTTAATAAAAATCAAAAATAACATGGGTGCTTCATATTTACTTTTTAATTGACTTTTTATATTTATTGCTGTTAGTGACACAATCCTATAACCATTATACTTTAGTTATATGTGCTTGGTATAGCCACCACAGAATGTAATAAAATAGTTTAATTTACAATAAAAATTAAGCCTGTGTTAAAGGTGCCACTTTATTTGACTGTGGGCCTGGAAACTTCTTAATAAAGAATGAACATCTATAAATTTAAACATAATAAATAAAAGATAGATGTGTAAAATAAAGAAGAATAAAAATATTTGGAATATACAAGCCTTTTAATTTATTGGCTGATTATCAATGTACATTATCACAAATGACATTTCAATACTTGTATTGAAAACCCAAGAGTCAAACCCAAACCCTTAGGAAACATCTTGCACCAACCAGGACAGAGAAAAGCCTTCCAGACTGCCAGCAGTCAAGACTGGAAGTTTTATGTCTGCATTGAAACCCCCAAAATTGAACCCATGTCCTATGAAGACAGATTGAGCCCCCAGGATGATCCAGGGCCTGCCAATCCGTTAAGTCACAGACCCAAGTTGATAAATTACCACGCAGCCTGCCGGCTTAATAAAGAGGATCCCTGAATGGTTGCCAGATTGCTGCCAAACCAGTGCCACTGAAGGCCCATACCTACTCAAGAAACTTGGCCTGCCTAAAGGAGGTTGAGAAAAGGCCTACTACTAGCCCTGCCAACACGTGCCAGCTTTTGCCAGTCTCCAGTCCAGAAAGAGTATTATAATTGGCCAGCTCAGGTGACATAGCAAATAACAGCGGCAAAACAAAGCACTGCCACTTCTATTCCTGTGACAGATCCAGGAAATTCATGCTTGATTTTTCATTATCCTGGTCTTACTCTTTCACAGTTTGACGGGAAATCCTTTATGTAAGCTTAAATGAGCTTGGATTCCGGGCAAGCAATCTTGGCGTTAAACTTGTTGCCATCTGGTGATCACTTCCACATTTTTCTCTTCCCATAGTCTTAGCTGCAGCCCATCTATTTCATTTCATAGTAGTCTTATTTCAGTTAAAAGCCAAAAAAATGTAGCATAAAAAGATTGAGGGGAAAGTGACCATTGTCACACATAAATATCATTTTTTATTAATTATTATCATGTTTCCATTATTTACCAATTGGGGCACATTTGGCTGAAAACCCCTCCGGTTCTGGAATCACACCTGGATTCCTATCACATGGTTTATGACATAACGGCATCATCCAATCCAGATCTTTACCAAAAATATTTTCACACTCTTAACCTATAATAATGTGCCATAATACATTCCAGAATCACCTGATTCCTTCCATGGAAATGTATTGCTTTGGCTTGAAGCATTCTGGACTTCTGGTGCCAAAACCCTGTGGAATATACATATTCCTGATCCAAGCTATCCTTTTTCTAACTGGGAACCAGCTGATAAATCCTGAATGCATAGACACCATTGTCTACATTTAGCTGTTTTTTGCATTTAATGGTTTTTTGCATTAAAAACCCATTAAAACGCTTCAAAACTCAAACCAGGCGCCACTTATTGTGAAGTGATTGGGTGTAAACTAGCTGTCAATGTACTTACACAATGATCCTTAAGCTCAGTGAATCATGGAACAATGGTACTCTTGCTCTGGATAATAGCAAGGTCAAAGCAATCAATTAAGCTGTAGCCTGAGTTCATATTAACTAATGATCAGCTAATCATTAGTTTAATAGTGGGCTAAGGATAGAGGAAACAAGGCTGTAACCAGAGGATCCTGGAATTCTGTGCCTCTTGTTAATCTCTTCTGTTACTATATAACTCCCTTCTTGATTGATTAAATAAAAGATTGAATTTACATACTTTAACTTTATTATACACATTAGGCTAGATACTTGTCTTGACCTAATCTTTAGTAATAAAAGGATTGTATTTTGAGTTAAGTGAAAGCAACTACCAACTCTACGCAGAAATACAACATTGGTGCTCACTCTAGCATGCATCAGTCTAATTATAACCAATGCTCTGCTGGGGACTCATCTTTTGTGCAGGGAGGTGGTAGAGATAACCTTCTCCATGCTTTCCTTTGCCACCTTCAGGACCACCCTGATGGGTTATTCTCGGAGATCAATTACCTTGCTGGAACAAGGGATGGTCTGTCTAACAAATTTGTGGCTTTTGGTCAGTTAATGACTGACATGCAGCATCCCTGCCTAATAGAGGATCAGTACTCTCTCCACCTCAATGTCCCAGTACCTCTTGAGGTAGATGGAAACACAGAGTCTACCCAGCAACAGCTGGAGCAAGCTATTAGTGGTTTGGACTGGGGTGCGTACCAGAATGGGGAACCCACAAGAAGCTTGCCATACTACCCTCTTATGACATTACAGCTAATGAGAAATTTTGAAATTTCACAGGGATAACTCCAAATCAGCTTCAAATACAGATGAAAACAATCAAACAAGCCAAGGAGTATATCCACAGCATTGCACATCCTGCCATTTACCACAACCAGACTCACCTGAGTTATCAACTATCCCTGATCTTGCATCAGGGAAACTTGATAAACAATCAGCAGGCTTTCCTCTGTTGTCTGTATGACAAACTTATAAGCTCTATGACCAATATTAGTCACCAATTTAATCACTTGGCAATCCACCAAAACTTCACAGCAAACTGGTCAACACAGCTTGAGGAATGCCTGACAAACTACATGTCCACAATGATTGGGACTATGCTGGAGTACAAAGGATTGGATAATAATTGGCTAGGCACAGTAGCTCACCATGTAAAGGGTTCAGAAGCCACCTTTTGCTACCTATGTAGCAAGGTAGAGTTGCTTGGCTGCTATGTAAGACTAATAGAAGATGGGGTTTCATTGGAAGGTAACAAAAAAGCTACTGCCATTATCCAACAGGACATGGAGGAGCTATCTGAACACGTCAGTGAGATTGACAAGGGCCTTTGTCAATCCCTCTCTGACTGCAATCATTTCAACGTGGAATTTCCCAAGCTTGCAAAATTGATCAACCACAACCATGACTGCACGGAAGATAATTGTGATAATCTGGCAGCATTAAGCAACAACCATTGGGCTATGCAAGAAAAGAACAACACAATGTTTGAAAAACAGGATTCACATATGGAGAAGCTTAAAGACAAACTGCATGCAGCTAATTGCACAATAAAAGACCTGGCTTGAGAAGTACAATTGCAATGTAGCAACATTTTGCATCTACAAGGACAAGTAGAGCAGTTACTTCAAGTTTACTCCAGCCAAACTGTACTAGAAACAGGTCCACAGAAGACCACAGGAAGAAACCAAAGCGTCCTGTCCACAGTCAGCCAGGCAATGTCAGAGGACTGTTGCTCCTTTCATAGTTATGAGATCAATGAAGACAACATAGGCCATACAATGAGGAAAGTCTATGTAGCAGAACCAGTTCTGGATAGCAGTGAAACACCTCTTCCTGGCGCTGCTGCCTCTACTTCCAGGACTAGCAACAATGCCAGGGATGCAGCTTTGGAAGTACAGTTTTGCACTTTGAATCAGAGAAATACCTCACCCCTGCCTAGAAGAAGTTATAATTTTAACACTTCTGCTGTGATACTAAATTTCAAGCCAAAAAACTTGCCAAAGTTTGACAAAAAGGCCAATGCCCACATATTCCTCTGGCTATACAATAACTCTATGTATGGGGCAGACAATGCCATGAAGAATGCAGCCATCTTTAATTGTTTGGATTTGGAGACCCAGACAATAATAATGCCAAGACTTCCAGAACAAGGCTGGACTTACAAGAACGTATCCAGGGCCCTCATTGCAGAGTTTGTCAGCAAAGAAGCTTTATTTTGCCGCAAAATGGAGTTCACAGAAGAGAAGATAAAGAAGGGGGAAAGCCTAATGGATTTCTTAGAAAACTTCTACTTGGAAGCACAGACACTAGTCTCCATGGGAGCCACTACTTTTGTTGACGTAAAAGGAGCAATTCTTAACTATGTACGTCCCAATAGAGAGCTTTCTATTGCTCTCAAATCTGGAATATATGGTGCAAGAACGGTCCCTGAGCTCATGCGTCACTTAGGATCTTTTAAGGAATAGTTCAAAGTCCCCTTTCCCAACTATAAGAAAGCCACTTTGTTCCCTTATACAGATTCCAAAGGCAAGATTTGGGATAAGGACTCTCCTAAGAAACCTACAATAGTAGCTACACCCCCAGTCAACAACACAACAAACAACCACACCTGCTACAAGTGTGGGCAATTAGGAAATCTTTCCTGGAACTGCAAGCAACCCAAGACTAATGTACGCCACCTGAAGCAGGAAGACAACATGAAAGATGAGCAGGATGACAAGGATGAAGAAGAGGACAAAGAAGAAGATGGTGAGGAGTCAAAAAACTGCTAAGAAGTCAGGTTGAAGAGAAACCCCTGACTGCTAGTAGTTCCCAACCCTCTCCACCTAAAAACCTGGATCCTGACGCCCCTGAATGCAACTTTGGCCTGTTGGACCAAGAAGATTGCCCCAAAAGATACTTTCCAGATAAAGAAGAAATAAACAAAGACTTGCTCCATAGAGTTTTGGCTGTCAACGCAGTTATAAGGAAGCAAGCAATCTGTACGGAGACTATACCTTCCAAGGAAGCTGTTGACACCATCTCTATACCCTACGCTGAACAACTTTGCATGCCAGATGCTGAGGTCACCCACAAGAGTGATAGCGTCAAAAAGCTGTCTCAACTATTGAGGTTGATACAAGTCTCCACAAATTTGGATACCTTGAAATCCTTGAAGCCTGACCTAACAACTGTGCTGGAGTTGTTTCTTGCTCAGTTTAAAGGATTGGACGTTCACAAGGTTACCAAAATTACCTCCCCTCATTACAGAGAACAACACAATTGCACTTACATTGACCTGGCGGTTCATAAGCTTTGGGTAAGGGCAATTCTAGACTCTGGAGCTCCAGGGAACATTCTGTTAACCAGGCTAGTAAAAAAAGTGAAGCTTGTGCTTGATTTAGACTACAATGAGGAATTTGGTACTGTGGGACCTGACAAAACAAAGGCTGTGGGAGCCTATTCATCCTTACCACTTTGTTTTGGTAGATTGGTAGTAACTGCCCCGGCAATAGTGTTGCGCAACAAAAGCTATGATATCTTAATTGATACCAGCTTCATGGCAACCTACAGCCTATCATCAATCATTGGTATAGTACTTTCAGCATTCTGGGTCACTTGGTACCAATGTTTTATCATGGTGACGGACCTAGAGACCTCCCTACAAAGAAAATCCATTATATTAATATGGAATATGCTGATGGAGATATGCCAGTAGCATACACCTTGCGTCAACGCAAAATCAAGGTTCTACCTCTGGCCACTAATGAGTACAAAGGGATCCCCTTATATTCCTTTAGTGAATTCTCCATTCCAATTGGTTCTCAAGTGATTCACAATACAGGTCTAAGTCTCAATTTCCCTAAAGGTATGCATGGTGAAGTATTTGGACTCCACAATGGTTTGCAACTGGAACCTTGGATTCTACCTGGTATTGTCATGCCATCATCAGAAGAGATTATGGTACTATTGGGGAACCTTTCTTATAAATTGATTAAGGTGAAGAAACACCAACTGCTAGGCTACATAAAGCTGGAAGAAAACTCTAGTCTTATGAATGCCACCCCATTTGGTGAGTTCAGTGAATTTGCACTACCTTGCAACCAACCAAGCTTTCTGTTGCTTATTCCACACAAGTCTTTAAATGGACTAACAGAAGACCAGAAGGACCAAGCTATTTGACTCTTTGAGAAATACAAGGACGTCTTTGCGGAGAATGATCAAAACCTAGGGAAAGCTCTGGGAGTTGAACATGTATTGGATACGCAAGGCACTGCCCCTATACGCTCTAGGCCAATAAGGCGCAGTCTGGCCAAACAAGTCATGGTCAACAAAGAGCTACAGAAGTTACTTGAATCTGGCCTTTTGGTACCCAGCAAAAGCCCTTGGTCTTCCCCATTGTTAATTGTGAAGAAAAAGGATGGGTCAAACTGCGTAGTAATAGACTACCGCAAATTGAACTCTGTTACAAAAAAGGACTCTTATCCATTGCCCCGTATTGATGAAACATTGGACAAGCTGGGTGGTGAAAAATACTTCAGCGCAATGGATCTGATCAGCAGATACTGTCAGATTGACCTTCCAGAGGCAGACCAGGAAAAGTGTGCCATTATTACAGAGCAAGGCCTTTTTTAACCTACCAGGATACCGCAAGGATTCACAAATTCTCCCGCAACTTTCCAAAGGGCCATGGACTCAGTGATGGGGGACCTCAAGTTGACTTGTGTTATGGTTTATCTTGACAATATTAATGTCTTTTCAAAAACCTTTGGTCAGCATTTGGACCACTTGGAGGCAGTATTTCAGCGTCTGATTGCTGCCAATCTCAAGTTAAAACCAAGGAAGTGTAACTTCTTTAAAGAAAATTTGGAATTCCTTGGTTATATTATCAGTAAGGATGGCTTGCGGCCTGTTCCTGCCAAGGTCAAAGCTATCACACACATGCAAACGCCTTCCAAAAAAAGAGACATTCAGGTGTTTTTAGGGATGATTGGCTATTATAGACGCTTTATACCAAACTTTGCCAGCCTAGGAGGACAATTATTTCACTTGTTGAAAAACAATGTTGAATTCTCATGGATGGATGGATGCCAGAAGGCCTTCAAGGACTTGAAGGCCACTCTAGTGTTGGAGCCAGTACTTTTCTATCCCAACTTTGAGTGTCCCTTCATTATACACACAGACGCTAGTTTGACAGCAATTGTTGCTGTTCTTTCTCAGATAGACAATGATGACCAAGATCATCATGTAGGGTATTGTTCCCGCACACTCAATAGCCATGAAAGAAATTATACGGTCATGGAGAGGGAATGCCTAGCAGTCATCTATGCCTGCCAACAATTTAGAGTGTACCTTCACAGAGTACGCTTTACAGTGGTAACTGATCATGCCTCTCTTAAATGGTTGAAAACCCTGAAGGATCCAGAAGGACAACTGGCACAATGGGCTATCAAGCTACAAATCTATGATTACAAGATAATCCATTGCGCGGGAGTCATGCACCAGAATGCAGACTTTTTTTCACGTCTTCCTACCATAGCTTTGATCTCTTCAGCAGCAGACAAACTTTACAACAAACTGATGCTGAAACCTTCTATGTGGGGGGAGGAGCCACTCGAGATTCAGAAAATTCTGAAGCCTCTTGCAGCAGACACCTGTGTCAAGGATAATCAGCTTTTTAAGTTGTATAAAGGGAAGTGGCTATCATACATTCATCCATCTCTACATACAGATGCAGTAGTATCAGCTCACCGTACTGTGGGTCATGGTGGTATCTACAAGACCCTCAATCTGCTACAGCAGCATTGTTACTGGGAAGGTATGCACTCAGATGTAGCAGAAACCCTGGCCGCTTGTCATGACTGTACAATCAAGCAACCTAAGGTCTTGCGCTATCAGCACCAGCTAATTCAACCTGGTTTTGCATTCCATACTGTTGCTATAAATGTAGTAGGCCCCCTTTCACTGACTTCTAGCAAGAACAAGTTCATTATTGTAGCAGTATATCAGCTTACAAAATGGGTAGAAACAAAAACAATTCCAAACCAGTTGGCGCTGACCACAGCCAAGTTTATTATGGAGAACATACTCTACAAACATGGCTGTCCCCAGACATTGCTAACAGATAATGAGACCAACTTCAAGGGATACATGATACCCAGACTGAACAAACTTATGGGTATCTGTGGCACTCTGTCAACACCATACCATCTCCAAACAAATGGAATGGTAGAAAGTACAAATAGAAGCCTGGTACAGATCTTAAGGAAGCTTAGTCACCAGAATGAAGCAGAATGGGATACATATCTTCCGGCAGCTACCTTTGCGTACAACATAGGATTCAACAGGGCTACTGGAAAAAGTCACTTCCAGCTTCTTTATGGTTGACATCCAAGTCTCCTGACACACCTCTACAGTTTAGTTAAAACTAACAATCCCCTTACCCCTGATGCTTATTTGAAGAGACTAGCACAGACGCTAATTAAGTTACAGTCTGAGGTGTACTCTACCAATTTAGTAACAAAGGAGAAAGATATGGATTGTGCAGTAGAAACCCAACCTGCCCTTCCTGCATAAAAAATAGGAAGCTTGGTATACTTCTACAGCAACCGAGGGTACAGTTGCAAAAGTAAACTTGCCTCACTATGGCAAGGTCCGGTTTAGGTAGTCCAGAAAGTGGTAGTAGATAGTTATACCCTCAAGGATCTGGAAACTGGCCAACTGATCACTCAAGTCCATGTGCAGTACATGTGCAAGGCTCAAAGTTATTTAGCATAAACCCCTTTATGAATAACAATTTGGAACAAGAAAAACCTAATGAAAATAGACCATGGGTTATTATCCTTTTTGCATCAAGAAGAGATAAAGCTTATAGTAAGAAGAATTATTAGGGTTAAGCAACTGGTTCTTTATTGAGATACCACTGACTCTAATCCCAGGCGCAACTGGATGAGGACTTTGGCAATGGCCGCGTAGGTTACCCAGACACTAGGTAGCCAACAGAATGTAAATAAAGAAAAGGAGAATTGTCAACGGGAAGGAAATTGGCACAGTTTACGCCAATTGAATAAGGAAAAGCAAGTCCAAGCAAGATGCACTCCCAGAGAAGGCTTTCTTGCTGGGAATATTTCTTGGGTGTTTTGCCTCCTACTGAGTACATGACTCCCAAAAGTCATTCAATATATTTGGGCATATGGTGGAGCCTCTGTGATACACAACTTTGGAGCCACTAAGCACCAAGTTTCCAATCAATGTCATAGATTGTCTACTCCCTGTCCAACTATAGCTAAGGAGCTCTAGCGCAGTACCCATTGCTCTACACAAACAATATTCATGGCTATCTTAACCATGCCACAGGGGCACCAGGCCAACAGCAGACTGAGGATCAGACCATGCAGAAAAGACCAGTTCAAGAAATTTGAGAGCACAAGAGATCTGATTGTCTGTCAATTATATCCATTCAAAGGAGAAGTCCTGTAGGCATAACTGGGCATACCTTACAAGTTTCATCTGAGGTATACGCCAATGAATTTTATTCCCTACTTCAAGCCTCTTTGTGGAGATTACGTAAGGATTTTCCAGGGCTAGCATAAGAATAGACCACATAACTATTGGGCCACAGAATTGTAGGATGGGAAACTTCTCCCAATGAAGATTGGTGGCCATTTCAATAAAAGAACCTAGACTATCTTCTTGGACTATCATGGGGGTAATGCCCACATCACCTTTGTTCAGAATTTGAGAAGATCTGCTAAGCTTGGTGCAGGTTCATTGGTCTTATCATTTGGAGTGGTGGAAGTAGTCTTACTCTTGTTACTACAACTTCTCTTCTTTGCAATTGTTGAAAGCTGGTTAGATGTAGGCATACCAGAGTCTTGTGTTACCAACTTACTTGAAGAGGTACTGGGTTTGTAAGAGACAGTACTGGAGGAACTACAGAAAGCTGCGTCTATCTTGCCGCCTAGAATCTTAGTAAATTCTGTTTCTTCTGAGGCTAGAATGGGCAAGCACCTGTGTGCGGTTACAACCAGAATTTTGGGTGTTCTCTTTTGAGCTCAGTTGACTCTCTGTGCTGGGACATTGTTATAGCGCACAACTGGCTTCCTGTTCCTTTTCTAGGCGGTTTACCATACTGGAGAAAGTTAAAAGATTTTACAGTAACGTCTAGTTTAGTGGGGGGAAATGTTGTGAATTGATTGGTTGTAAACTAGCTGTCACTATACTCACGCAATTGATCCATTAAGCTCAGTGAATCATGGAACAATGGTACTCTTGCTCTGGATGATAACAAGGTCAAAACAATCAACTAAGTTGTATCCTGAGTTCATATTAACTAATGATCAGCCAATTGTTAGTTTAATAGTGGGCTAAGAATAGAGGAAACAAGGCTGTAACCAGAGGATCCTGGAGTTCAGTGCCTCTTGTTAATCTCTTCTGTTACTATATAACTCCCTTCTTGATTGATTAAATAAAAGATTGAATTTACATACTTTAACTTTATTATATGCATTAGGCTAGATAGTTATATTGACCTAATCTTTAGTAATAGAAGGATTATATTTTGAGTTAAGTGAAAGCAACTACCAACTATACACAGAAATACGGCACCACTGCAGCGCCCAGGAACTTCCCAGGTGGCGCACCAGCGCCTCAGCGCCTGAAAATTTCACTAGGCAGTGCTTTACAAATCAATTAGGCAGCACTTCATACCTAATTAATTTGCTGATATGGCGCTTTTAAACCACAATTTGGGGGTTTGCTTATGGTTAACCTTAACCAAATTTCTTGACACAGTCAAGTCCATTTTGGCTCTATGATTAAATCCCCATTAATCATATTCCAGGGTATAAATATTAATTCACCTTCCCAGTTTGTCAATCAGTTTGAGACACCTAGCCTTATAATCTGAATTATTCAGATTATTCATTTCTGCCCTCAATTAGTAAAGCCTAATTAATTTCTGGGTATCAATTAAACTCCATGGTTAATTAGACGTTTGAGACACCTTGTCTCATAATCTGAACTGTTCAGATTATTCATTTTGACCCTCAATTCAAACAGCCTGATTGACTCCTGGGTAATCCATTACTACGCTGTAAAATCTCTCCAAGGCCAATCCTATTGTTTTGAATTTCAACCTATGAAATTCATCACAATTCAACCTCTTTGTAAACCCACAGCCCAATATGACTGTAGTACGGTCACAGTTCCCCAGAGCTAGCCCAAACAGGACCTGCCAAACCAGTGCCACTGAGGACCAAGACCAATGCAGAGGTTGTGGCTTGGAAAAGACCCACTACTAGCCCTGCCAATAAGCAGCAACTGCTGCCAGTCTATAGTCCAGAAAGTGTCATTTAATTAGCCAGCTCAGTTGACATGGTGAGCAGCAATGGCGGAACAAAGCATTGCCACTTCTGTTTTCCAGAGCAATCCCAACTAAGACCTGCTGCCCTTGAGACCCTAAGCCAAGATACATACCCTGCTGGCAAATTGCCCATGGACCTGAAGCCCACAAAAAGTGAAGAAGCAAAATCACATGGTATAAGAACCCTGGCAATGTGGTGAAGACCACATTGTCATTTTCAATAAAAAAGTTTATTCACCTTTGGTTTGGTTGAATTCTAACTTATCTAGTTTTAGTGATTTTTCATCTCAACTTAGGTTAAGTAGACAATCAGGCAACTGCTCACTCCAGAGATCAACCTGCTGACTCACTCCTAACATTATACCATCTCCCAGGAACCCCTTTGTCCCTGTGCATTTTACTGAATACACCCTAACTTTGCCTTCTTGGAGTTTGACTTGGAGACCATCTTTATTGCTGACCCCTTGGCAAGGACTAGAGAACCAAATACATAGGTCACAAAGGAAAGTGGTACAAGGTGTAGCCCATATTGTTCAAAGACAAATACAATTATCTGCCTGCTTACTTTGTCCCCATGACTCTGTCCTTAACCCCAAGACTGGACCGTCCAACAGAATCTACTGCCGCAGCAGAGACCACATCTATCAAACTTTTTGGAGTACTCTATATTACTTTGACAGGATTGGTGGATTCCATGGTCCCTAACTCTGGACCTTGGTCCTTACTTGGGCAATCTGTATCTTACATTATCAAGTTAGTACCCATTCTATGGTGGGCTTTACCCGCCGGCTTGGCCGCTCCCTGTCCTGAGTGCCTAATTTCTCTACCTATGCCTGGCTTCCTAACATTATGACAATCCTTTACAAACATGGTAACCTGGGCCCCAAGATGTTTATAACACTTGGGGTAACTTGTATGCTTTTTTGTGATAATCACTTATTACACCCATAAGGCAATTACCTTCCTGATACTCTCATGGATGAATACCCAACTTTCCAAAGAACTGAAAGACCCTACACTTGGTGCAAATCCCCAGAACCCAGCCACGTCACAAGTACAAAATGTGATAGTGAACCAGACCACAACCAAGGTGGACATGCCCCAGATGGGCAAACTCACCTTAGAAGAAGCGTGACAAGCTATGCCAGTCCTCTGCCTTCACTTCCAAGCCAATGCCAACAACTACCCCAGTGACACTGTGAAGGTCTTGGGGGTGGCTGCCATGCTGTCAGGAGACGTGTTAGATTGGTTTAGGAAAGCCACTGCTGAAGATGTCAAATTTTGATTTGACTACTCAAGATTTGAGGCCAATCTCATGAGCACTGGTGATGACCAAGACACCAGATACTATTTGCTAAACTCCCTCTTAGAGATCTGAAAAGGAAACTGTCCCATCCAAGCCTATATTGATGAGTTCCTCAAACTGAAGACTTGCGCCCAGCCGGAGGATGAATTAGCTGCCATTATCTTTGGAAAGGGAGTTAACCCAGCTATGAAAGACCTGTTGAAATACCACCCACCCACACTGAGCCTGGAGGAGCTACTACCCCTATGCAAATTCCTGAGTAAGAATTGAGAAGGGAAGGACTTGTACCCTGCCTGAGCTGGCAGAGCTGCAATGCCCAACCAACCAGGAATGTTCCCTTAAGAGTTACAACATCACTATTGAGATGGGTTGTGTTTCTACTGCCATGATGCCAGACATCTAACCAGAGCAAGCCCTAAGAAGAATACATCACCTGTATCCTTGGCACAAATAAACACCTCTGCTCAATCTTACAAATTCATCCAAGTGACCATAGATCTTTTGGGGAACAAGCGCCAGATTGAAGCCTTTATTGATACAGGAGCTGATGAAAGTTTGATTGACGCCAGCCTGGCAAAGGAGCTAGGATTGACGTCTTCAGAGCGCAGCCTAAAAGTAATCATGCGAAACAGCTCTCTGGACACTGGCTATGAATGCAAACAAGAACTTTCCTTGACATTTGCACAGAACGTGTACTTGTCCCCCCTGATCCTCTTGCAAGGATTACCTCACCCCCTAATACTGGGCGACTCCTGGTCCAACAAACATGGCCTGATCCTGAACTATTGCAAACAGACTGCCACTTTAGGATGATCTGAATCTTGTGACATTGTTCCCTTCTGTATAAGCCATGGAAGAGCCTCAATCAACAGACTCTTAACCATAAAGATGGAACCTAGTGTTGGGATACTATCTACCACCCTGCATAAATGGAACCATATGTTTAGCAAAGAAGAAGTCGCAAAACTACCCAGCCACTTGATCTACAACCACACTATAGATCTATTACTGGGGACCCAACTACACCACAGCCCCATTTATAGTTGCAAGCACTGCAAACAAGTGGCCTTAAAAGCATACCTGGAGGATATGACAAAAAAGGGTTTCATCTGAGTGTCAAAGGACCCCTGCTTGTCACCCATTCTGTTTTTAGGGAAAAAATATGGCAGAATGCGCCCATGTGTAAACTATCAGAAACTGAACAATATTACGGTAAAGAACCGCTACCCCATCCCCAACACTGATGACCTCTGTGACATACTGACTGGAGCCCAGGTGTACTCAAAAATTGACCTTCATGATTCTTTCACCCAGATCCAAATCAAAGACAGAGATGAATGCAAGACAGCCTTCAAACCCAGATATGGGTTGTACAAGTACCTAGTAATGCCATTTAGCCTTTGCAACGCCCCTGGCACTTTTCAAAGGATGATCACAACTGTACTAGGTGAATACCTTGGCTGTTTTTGTGTTGCATATTTGGATGAAATTCTCATCTACAGAAAGACCCACAAGGAGCACCTGCGCCACCTGAACCTTATACTTAAAAACTCTCCCAAGCAAACTTACACGCTAAGCTTAAGAAACGCAAATTCTTTCAGTCTGAAGTCAATTTCCTGTGATATGTTGTGAAGACTGGCGGGTTTGCCATTGCACAGGACAAAGTAAAAGCAATAACATCTTGGTCAGTTCCCAAATGTAGAAAAGATGTGAGAAGTCTTTTGGGCCTGTCAAATTATTGCAGGGATTTCATCCAAAAGCTTTCTATGATTAATTTGCCCCTGACACGCCTCTGCTCTGACAAAATCCAGTTTTTCTGCACCCCTGAATGTACCTGTACCTTTGAGGCCTTGAAACTTGCTTTCACATCTGCCCCTGACCTGGCCATGCCCAATCCATCAAGCCATTTGTACTGGAAACCAACATGTCTAACTTTTTGCGGTGGGTGGGGTCCTTCTTCAGGAAAGAGGGGATATTATGCTACATCCTATAGCATATTACTCCAAGAAGATGCTGACTGCCAAAGGGAACTACCCAATATATGACAAGAAGATTATTGCAATAATAAAGACCCTTAAACATTGACAACAGTACCTATGCGGTGCCAAATTTCCTGTAAAGGTCTTAACCAACCACAAGAACTTGGTTTAATTCTTTAACCCCAGAAAGATGAACCAGAGGCAAGCCAAATAGGCCTTGGAACTGGCTGACTACACCTTGACTATTGAATACAAGCCTGGGAAGGTGAATGTGGTACCAGATGCCCTGATTAGAAGAGCTGACCTGATTTTTTCCTCTACAGAAACCAAGAACCACAACACCCATGTACTCTTTGACCCTGCCAGCTTAGGCATCCAACTGATATACATGAAGATCATGACCTGCTAACCTGATATAATTAAAGTGCAGAAACTAGACAAGTACTCAGCAGAACTTATTGCCAAAATGACCTCAGACCCAGAGAGCTGTCAATAATAGAAAGGATTTTCACTGAAAGGATCCACCCTGCTACTAAATAACAGGATCTATGTACCAGAAGGCAAAATAAGGACCAAAGTAATCATAGACTATCATAACTAAGAGATGGCTGACCACCCTTGCAGACTCAAGACACTCCAAGAAATTAAGAAGAATTATGCTTGGCCCTGACTAGACAAAGACGTGGCCGCCTACATCAAAAACTGTGAGACATGCAAAAGGACCAAACCCCGTAGATCCAAACCTGAAGGCTTGCTAAGACCACTAGACATACCATCAGGACCCTGGCAGTCTGTTTCAATGGATTATATCATAGAAATTCCCCCTTACAATTTTTTCAACACCATTCTAGTCATAGTAGATAGGTTTACTAAAATGTCCTAATTTTTTCCTACCACCACCCACTGCACTGCCTCTGAGACAGCTAGACACTTTCACAACCGCATCCTAACTCAATACAGCACTCCAGAAGAAATTTTCACTGATAAGAGCCCTCAATTCACCTCCAACTACTGGACTCAGGTGATGAAGAACTTAGGGGTAAAGTACTGTGTATCCATCTCCTACCACCCACAGACCAACGGCTAGACTGAACAAGTGAACCAAATACTTGAACAATATCTATGATGCTACGCTAAAGCTGAACAAGACAACTGGGCCAAGATGATACCCATGACACAGTATGCTTACAACAGCAAAGACCATGCATCTACCAGAATGTCTCCCTTCAAAGACAATTATGGATTTGACCCATTTTGGGACCTCAGCATTGGCAGTAAAGAGACAAACACATCAGGACAAACACATCAGGACAAACCTGGATTGAACACATACACAACACCCAACAAACCTGACTTATGAATCTGACTGTGCTGTCCAGACTTATAAGGCTTTTGCTGACAAAAAACAAATTCCTGGGAAACTGTTGAGGTTAGACGATGATGTCTACTTAGACTTGCAAAAGTACTTCTGATTGTCCCCTGCTGGAAGTTGGCCCACAGAAGGTGTGGAACCTACAAAATCACCAAGCAAGTAGGCAAAGCAGCATTCAAACTAGACCTACCTCATTTGCAGAAAATTAATTATGTCTTCCATTGCACGCTTCTATTCAAGAAAGAAGGAAACTCCCTCCCCCACCAGAAACTCAAGACTGACCCCCCCCCATCCAAGTAGGACGCTCTGAAGAATATGAAGTTTAATTTATTCATGGAGACTGTACCCACTATAAAACACCTCATTACTATGCCAAATGGAAGGAATACCCACCCAAAGAAAGCACCTGGAAACTGTTAAGCAATCTACCCAATGCCCAACTAGCCATCCAAATTTATCTTGAGAGAAAGCAAAAAAGAAAAGGAGCCCCGGTGAGGAAGGGGATGATATTTCAAATGAAATTTCAATACTTGTATTGAAAACCCAAGAGTCAACCCCCAACCTTCACAAAACACCTTGCACCAACCAGGACAGAGAAGAGCTTGCTGGACTGCCAGTGGCCAAGATTTGAAGTTTCATGTCTGCATTTAAACTTTCAAAATTGAACCCTGGTGTCAAGATTTGTGATCTTGAAGAAAGATATTTATTATTCATTATAGTATGGATGTTGATATAGATTGTATGAGAACAATCTTTGCTACCAATTGGGTCTAGGGGGTGACTATGGCCTGGCAGTGTTCCAAGTCCATAGGAGAAATACACTGGTATACAAATAGACAGCAGCGCGCTCTATTCAGATTCTTCTGACTACTAGATGTTGGCTAGTAGCGGTACAACAATAGATATCTTCAATCTCTATCTTTAAGGTGATAATTCTGCTCAATCTCTGGTCAGGAGAGCATCTTATATAGGATGGATCAGCTCTCTTTCCAGATTGCTATGTTGCTTCCAACTCTTACTAGTCATTCTATCTGTTCCCCATACTACTAGTTTCAGCCCCCAGAGTTAGGCAGCCATACCAGTCTGGCATGGGACTTCAATGGATTACTGGCCTTGGCTTATTGTGATAGCGTCTTGGTGGTATCCTGTTTGTAATCATGCATATGCAAGTTTGGTTCCCTGTCAATTGGGTTTTTGCATCATGCAGTATTCTTCTGAACAACCTTCTATATTGATTGTAGGTTTCAATGTGTCTTCAGGCGCAAATGTTTGGCAGTAGCATGCCTTGCATTATTATTTGGGAACCCTCAGTCTTATTGACTGAGGTGCGTTCTGTGATCATAATCAGGTATCATCAAGCCTGATTGCTTAGGGTTGATCCAATGAGAAGACCATTATTGAATCAGGATCAATCTTCAGAGTAATAATAATTGTATTGATTACCCAAAGCCAGGAACAAGATCAGCTGATACTTCCAGAAGCTTGCCAGCTCTATGGTAATTGGTTGTCTTTAACCAATCAGTCAGGGGAATGATGGTCAAGTCTACCATATTATTCCAAAGTCCTGACACCTGGTCTTCTGAAGGCAGATCAAGCCCCCCAGGATGACCCAGGATCTGCTGTCCTGTTAAGTCATAGACTCAAGTTGTTAAATTACCCCACAGCATGCTGGCTTAATAATGAGGAAATCCTGAATGGTTGCCAGATTGATGCCAAACCAATGCCACTGAAGGCCCATACCTATGTAAGAGATGTGGCCTGCCTAAAGAAATATTGGGAAAAGACCTACTACTACCCCTGCCAACAAGTATCATATGCTGCCAGTCTTCATTCCAGAAAGAGTATTGCAATTGGCCAGCTCAGGTGATATAACAAATAACAGTGGCAAAACAAAGCACTGTCACTTCTGTTCCCCAGAGCCAGCCCAAACAGGACCTGCCAAATTGGTGCCACTGAGGACCCAGACCTACGCAGAAGTTGTGTCTTGGACAAAAGCACTACTAGCCCCTTTAATAAGCATCAAATGCTGCTATTCTCCAGTCCAGAAAGTGACATTCAATTAGCCAGCTCAGGTGATATGGTTAACAGCAGCAGTAGAATCAAGCACTGCCACCTCTGTTTGCAAGAGCAAACCCAACCAGGACCTGCTGCCCTTGAGACCCTAAGCAAAGAGTCATGCCTGCCAGTAAATTGCCCATGGACCTGAAGCCCGCAAAAAGATTAGAAGCAAAATCACATGACATAAGAACCCTGGTGGTGTGGTGATGACCACATTGCCATTTTTTGATAATAAATTTTATGAACCTTTGGTTTGATTGAATTCTAACTTATCTAGTTTTAGTGATTTTTCATCTCAACTTGGGTTAAGTAGACAATCAGGCAACTGCTCACTCCAGAGATCAACCTGCTGACTCACTCCTAACATTATACCATCTCCCAGGAGCCCCCTTTGTCCCTGTGCATTTTACTGAATACACCCTAACTTTGCCTGCTTGGAGTTTGACTTGGAGACCATCTTTATTGCTGACCCCTTGGCAAGGACTAGAGAACCAAATACATAGGTCACAAAGGAAAGTGGTACAAGGTGTAGCCCATATTGTTCAAAGAAAAATACAATTATCTGCCTGCATACTTTGTTCCCATGACTCCGCCCTTAACCCCAAGACTGGACCGCCCAATAAAACCTACTGCCGCAGCTAGACCACATCTATCAAACTGTTTGGAGTACTCTATATTACTTTGACAGAATTGGTGGGTTCCATTGTCCCTAACTCCAGAACTTGGTCCTTACTTGGTCCTTACTTGGGCAATCTGTATCTTACATTATCAAGGTAGCACTCATTCTATGGTGGGCTTTACCTGCCAGCTTGGCCGCTCCCTGTCCTGAGTTGCCTAATGCCACTAAATTTCTGGCTTCCTGACATACATGGGAATGAACAAATCAGTGTGGGCATAGAACTTGGCCACAGTCTGTAATACCCAAGTGTAGTGGGTACTACCTGCAGTGGGTACAGCAGGAGGTTGGCAAATTGGAATTCTTTCAGGGATGTCACAATGGGATAAATGGTCATTATTCATTGGAACACCTTGGCATGGGTGTTGTATTGACCAAGGCTGCCATCAAAGTAGGTCAAGCCATACTACGTGGACATGTATTCTGTGATAGACAGGGTGGAGTGGATGACACCAGGGAATGCCAGGGCCCGGTGAAAGAAGAATTAAGTTGACCAGGTTCTTCATAGTAGGATTGTCCAAGCCCTTCTGGTGTGGGTTCAAAGGCTGCAGATTCAGGCTGGTACCCTCCAATTCACAGGCAAGCTTTGAGTACAGATTTAAAGATGAGGTGATTCATATTCACTCTCTTGGAGATTAAGAGTAGGTTCAAATTAATCTAGTGTTTGGTGTAGAGTAGGGATTAACTGGTATTATTGAGGAGTATTTCTCTCAATGATAGCACAAGCCATCACTGAGAGGGATATTTTGTTTACAGTATCTCCCACTTTGCAAAGTTTTGCAAGTGGGAGGGAAAACAATGAATGGGTGAGCCCAAGAGTCTGGTTAGTGAGTACTGAAAATGGACAATTGGAATAAGGTCAAACATTTGTTCATCTATCATCAGTGTCTGGTTTGCCAATTCTTGGCTGGGGCCAATGGATTCTGACTTGGCGCTAGTCATGAGGGGCAAAAGGTTAATGGCCTCTACCTGGTGTATTTTTAACTCAGTTGGCTGTTCTTGGCATAAGTTTGGCCCCAACCATGTGGTCTGGGGCCCAGATCCCCATTGGTTAGGGCCAGGGTTGATGGTCAAGGTTTGGCCATAATTACTTAATACTTCAGGGTTGCATGGCTTGTCCTCCATTTTATCCCCAAATTATGGGACTTATTTGATTGGTCACATTCCAGAATGGGATCTGATTGGCTGGAGGGGGGAGACTGGGATCCAAGTGGTTGGCTGGTGGCATGCTGGGCCCTGGAGTCAAGCAAGCACGCAGGAGGAAATCAGGAGGCTTGCTGGCAGCTGGCTGGGTGGTAGGAGGATGGGCAGTGGGAAGCTGGCAAGAGGCCTGCTGGCAGGCAGGCGCCTGCCCAGAAGATAAATTAATCTGGCCCAAGTCAAGTTCTGTTTTGCCTTTCATCATTTTGTTTTCTTGTTTTAAGGGTGGAAAATCCAAGTTATAATGGAGATTATTTGATCCTCAATTTCTCACTTGTGCCAAATTGGAACAATGGTAGAAATTTGGCTAGTGTCACAAATATTCCTGAATAGTCCCACCTGGAAGAATATAAACCCCAATCTGCTGCAAATCAAATAGGCCCTCTATCCCAGATGGTTTTCCTTGCTTAACAACTTGCTTGAGCCACCCAAAGACCTCTTCAATTGGGTTTAGGAATGGGGAATACATGGGAGAAATGATAGGCACATATTTGATGTGAGCAATTGTTTTGGGTCCTCTGCCACACCTGTCTCAATTATTAGAAATTTCTCAAGAACATCCAACACCTTATGGAGCCCAGCATTATCTAATATAATAACCTCAGTGAAATCTGGGCTAGTACATCTAAGGTGCTTCTGGACCAATCAGATAAATGATAAAAATGACTGACTAAAAATTGTGATCCCTTGATTATTTGATACATCTCAATTCCTTTTTGACCAAGGAAAGCCACAATTGAATAGGCTGTAGCACAGACTGATGCATGCCAAGATACTCCATCTTTAGCACCTCTGAGGACATATTCATATGAGCTATACATAGATAAGTCAAACACTGATTTTTCAATATAATAGAATTCAACTGTCTCTTTGTTTTTGAGAGCAGTGTACACCTCTGTGTAATTTTACTGGGTCTTAATATTGGAAGGGCTGTTTCAGTTATAGGGAGAAACTCCAGGTTTTCTCCATGAGAACTGCAGACCCTTGACCACACAATAGTAAAAGGAAATTGAATCCTCAATCCTAAAAGTTTACTTGATCATCATCATCTGTATATTTTCTGGTTTAATATGAAAGTCTTGGTTGATCCACTGACATATGGCCTATTTGTACTCCTTGGTGAGCAGGGTCAACAGGCATGTGAACTTTTCTGCTTTTAGAACTCTCCCAGTATTGAGAAATTTATTAAATAATTTAGGTGTATTTGGGGTCCACTCCAACTATGGCTGTGGCATGCTTGAAGTCACCAGTTTCCTGTAACAGCTTAAAAAGAATAATACACTTTATTTTGGGACAGCCTTCTGGGATGCTTTTTTGGATACAGGCAAATCAGGATCCTGTACAGTTACTGGCACAAAAGGAATATGCGCCTTGTTGTGGAAGGCTGTGATCTTCTTTAACACCTGATATATCTCTGCAGTTCTATAAAACTTGGTCTCTTCATTGTCTTCTTGGTTGCTGTTGCTTATATAGAGATCATAGCTTGTATCAAACACTGGCTTAACCTTCTATATAATGGCTGTTGGGAATGATTCCTGGCAGCAAATGGGCTCAAATACTAAAGAAGTGAGCCCAATGTTCTTTTTTCTAACTTTTTAAACGTGAAAACCTTGGTGATCTTTCTAGATAGCTTGGACACCCTTGAATTTATGATCTGTGCCCTCCTAACTTATGCAGCTTGAACTGATTATTGTTCTTGTGCAACCTCACCAATATTCTCTGCTCTCTTGTCTCCTTTCTGATTTGGCACTTGTGTTGAAGTACTTTGATTTTTTGACCCATGGGGACACCCCCAACCATGGCACACACCAACTGCTTTATAATCTTGTTGTTGTATTCCTTCCATTTTACAGTGTAATAAAATAAAACATTAAACTTGATTAAGGTATACCCTGGTTTTGATTTTTGATTTATGATTTTTATAGGGATATGGCTATTTAATTAGAATTTACATTACCCAATTACTCATCTATATATTTTTTATTTCTTAATTAGTTATTTTGGTTTTACAAAGCCCATTTCAGAATCCAAAAATAAATCCCACCTATTTTTATCATTTTTATGTTGTATTTAAACCCCCAGCAGATTGTTTTTATAATTTATGTTTCAGATCATATGCCTTATTTTAGATAGCTAGGTATCATTCATGTCTATAATTCATTTTACACAACAACATGGTGGTTTCTTTTATATGTTGAGTTTCTTTAGTGTTTTTTTTTGGTTTGAGTCTTGACTCACTGTGCTTTAGTGTATTTTGTCAAAAATTTACTGTAAATTCAGAACCTGAACGTAAAAAAGTGGGATTGTCAAATCCTTGGTCCAAATTTAAAATCACTTTTGCAAACAACTCATCTGAGTGAAAATTAAAAAATTAATAAAATTAAACATTTAATTTGACTTTTTTTGATTTATTTAAATTGGCAAATTTCAAATCCCTTGAGAAGATAACTCAACTAACAAAAGACAAAACACAGCAAACAAATGCGGGATACATGAATCAGAGATGAGGGATTCTAATGTACATTTTTAGATTTCCTGTATTTCAAACAAATCATAGACATCATGTAAAACTTAATAAATCTGAAATTGCGGGATTTTCAAATCCAAGAACCAAATTTCAAATCATAATTGCAAGGAATTTGAAATAAATAGAATGTATGGGTGTTTCAAAAAGGATGTTAAAGGATCTAGAGTAGATTTGTGCTAATTTTTTTAGGAATCATAGGCATTCTAAAAACCACCCTATTCCATTTTAGGATGGCTAAAATTTAGATCATAATATTCAGTAACTTAACATACTTAAACTCAAAAAGAGGAGTGTATATTTTAGTCAATTTTATTATTAAGTTTTTAATAAAAATTTATTATGTCTTCTTCCAATAACAACAAAGTCAACAAGCTGTTCTCTGGCCTTGACAAAATCATACAGGGCTACACTGGGTCTCTTAACAGTGAAGCCTCTGTCTATGGCTACTCCCAACCCCCAGGCCCCTCTGCAAGCATCACCCAAGAGTGTGTTCTTTCTCCCGCATCCTCAAGCATGGCCCTGTTTGCCCTTCAAACACAGGCAGCTGCTAACCCAAATCATGTATCAACAATGGTATCTGGAACCAGTCAATTGAACCAAGGAGACACCCAGGGAAGCCAGAATCCAGAAACAGCCAATCAAATGGCATTGACCAGTCCCCAAGATAAACACATTCCTCCCCCAGCCAATCAGCCTGCAAGATGCAGTAGAAAATTGATCACTCTGGAGATTGTTCTCAAAATGGTTGAAAAGCAAGGGATGCTTATGTCTCTTGGGGAAATTGCAGCCGCAATGGGGTTTGCAAAGTCCACTGTGGCTGCAACCCTGCAAGACCATGCTAATTGTGGCTCCCCTTCCAAGAAGACCCCAACTGGTGCCCGTACTTCAACTGAAGGTGAAAAAGCCCACCCTCTCATGATGGTTATTATGGAGTGTGACCCGCGGATGCCCCTGGTCCAGGTCCTTCTCCAACTGGGACTCCACAGCATTTTCACCAATAAGAGAACGGTGAATTTGTGGATGCACAGAGTTGTGGTTACCACCAGAATCTTATATATTCAGGTTCTCAGTGGCCCCAGTTTGATGAATACCAACCCCTACAATGCAACAATCATTAATTTTATAAAATTAAGGGCAATGAGGGCCCGTAATGACATCATTTTTTGTTGTATGCCAAGATTTTGGCAAGTATCCAAGACTTTGAGGGAAAGCACATCCAATCTGATGTATACAAGCGCAGCCCAATCTTGTATCAATTTGTTGGGGTTTTATTGGCAGTTTCCCCATTGGGCATCTTTTATTACTCAGCAATATCAAACACTGCAGATGGGTATGCCTACCAGATGGAGCGCAAGGCTATGCTGGAGGAGTGGGCCACACAAAACGCTGTGCACACAGTTGTACTGAGTGCCAAGATGGAGCAGAAGGAATAGAAAACCCAAGAAATCAGGGCTGCAGGGCATACCTGTTAGTCCTACCCCAACAATCACGCTGACATGCATCTTGCAGATGGATGTCTCTATAATTTTGGCTCTGCTCTCAGGCGCTCAAAGCCTGCCATCTACAATGAACTGTGTTCCCAAATTAAGAAGGGGTATGAGCTTTTCCCTTCCGTGCTTGTCCAAGACCTATCAGATCTCATCATCTTCTATGCAAGTGATAGCAGTAAGTCCAGAAAGGACTCCTGCCTCCCCCACGCCCATCCATTTATTTTGTCAAGCCTGCATATGTGACAAAAGATGAATTTGAGCAATTGAAGAAATCAGCTCTTGCTGCCCCTTCCCAGTTAACAAACCCTACCTCCCCAACCCCCTCCCCCCATAAAGCCACCTGCCTTCCAACCCTGACTCCCAAATCACCTCACATTCCCTCCCCACTATCTCTGATGCTATCCCTTTCACAGGGGCAGATGAAGGCAACGTTCATTCCCCCCATTCCCTCCCCTTCTTGTCCTTTGATGAGTAAAATAAAACTTTTCTTTGTGACAACTTATTAAAATTAATTTTTCTCTTTCAATTCACAATTAACAATATTTCTTTTACATTGTTAACATTTCCCAGATTTAAAAAATGTGTTGTACATTTGATGTGTTAACATATGTTGTAACTGTGCTTTTTTAGCAGAGTTACAAGGGGAAAAATATTTAGAAGCTAGATAATAATCTTTATTGGTAGATAGTGATTATATAGTTTGTGTCAATCAATAGATAACAGGAACATGATTGGTGATCACACAGTTGGATGGAAGAAGGGGGTGGCTTGATCCTTATAATTAGTCAAGCGCCAAAACAAGGTATCACTGTAGAGGATCATCATCTGTTCATGTTGTTGGATTTGGTAATTTGAGTTGACTTCCTAGTCTGGCTTTGAGTGACCGGATAATCAGATTGCGGGTCACAAACCCGTTTGGTTAGAACCTTGCTGGCGGGTCAAGCCTGCGGTTTTGACACCCCCCCAACTGAAGGTTGGCCTCCTCTGGGGGCAGGTTGTCAGGGAGGTTGTCAGGAGCCCGGGCGCCGTATTGAACTAGTTGTTGTTCTGTAGCTGGTAGGGAGGTCTCTCATTGTTTCTGTCTTGCTTTGCAGGGTTGTAGGCAATCATGATATAGGGTTTTGTCTTGTTTACGTTTGTCAAGCCCTTGCACAAGGTAAGTGTTATTGTTGTTTATCTTTAGAATGATTGCTGGCCCCACTTTTTCCAGTTGTAACTTGCTCTTGTCAACATTCAAGACCCATACTTTGTCCCCAACTTTGTGTCTATTGCGGATGGGGACAAATGTCTTTTGCAGAAGTTCATTCTCTTTGGCTGTTTGCTCGCAATTAGCCTCCATTACTTGAGGGTCTGAGCAAGGGGGGACTTCACTTGGATCTTACAGTTTGGGTCCTGTCAATGCTTGAATGATATTTGGCTGTGTGCCATATACCAGCTCAAACAGGCTTTTTCCAGTGGATCTGTTCACTCAGGTTCAATACACAAGTAATGCAGTCTGTAGCTGCTTATACCAGTCTTCAGGTCTCCTGGCAGTGAGTTTGGCTAAGGCTTGCACAAGGCTACTGTTAAGCCGCTCTACTTGTCCATTAGCCTGTGGGTGATATGGTATTGTTATGGTGTGTTTGACCCCATTCTTGGTGAGGTATACATTGGTGTTTTTGGAGGTTAACTCTTTGCCTCTATTGGTTATCATGAGTTCTGGCTTTCAAAACTTGCTGATTATTTCTTTTCCAATAAATTGTTGAACTTCATTGCCAGTGTGTGTCTTTACTGCTTGGGCTACTTGCCATCTTGTTGCAAAGTCAATGGCAGTGATGATTTATTTCTTGTCATTGTGTTTCCCTGGCATGGGGCCAACAATGTAAAGAGCCCATACTTTGAAAGGTAGTTGTGTACAGATAGGAAGTACTGACTTTGGCGAGGTTTTGCTTTTGGCAAACTTTTTGCACACCTCACATTGGTCTAGGACTTCCTGGACATTGCAGTATAAGGTTGGCCACCAGGCTTTATGTTTTAGGAAATCATATAGATTTCTACTCTTGGTATATCCAAGGTCTCTGTGATAGCAAAAGATAGTGTTGACTTGCTGATGTGTGGGGATGTAGGGAATGGTTGTGCTGTCAGTCATTTTTCTGTGAAGAGTCCCATATACGTCAGCAAAGAGATGCTCATTCTTGATGACTGTTTCTTTGGTTATGTCCTTGGTGCCAGGGGGGAACCCTTTGTCTTTTGTTTTTAACACCAGGAGAGGCCATTCTGGGTTGAGCCCATTCTCTCTTTTTGAAGCAATTATATACAGACAGGACAGGGCGTCTGCCATGGCAAGCTTGGCCCCAGGCTTGTACTGGATGAGCATGTTAAATCTCTCCAATAGTTCCATCCACCGCGCTTGGCATCGTGACAGATTCACTTGAGTCTTGAAATAGATGAGTGACTTGTGATTGGTTAATGCTGTGAATTCTTCCTGGTGCTCTAGGTAGAAACATCATTTGACTAGGCAGTGCACAATAGCCAGCAGTTCCTTGTTGTGGATAGGGTATTGACACTTGCCATCTGTCAACTTCTGTGATTTGTAGGCTACAGGCAGGAAGTTGCCATCACTATTTTTAATTTGTAGTACTCCCCCAATGGATGCATATGAGGCGTCGGTTTCCATCTGGTATTCCTTGTCACATTTAGGGCATTGCAGGATGGGAGCTGTTGTGAGCTTCTCTTTGAGGCGTCTAAAACAGAAGTCACGTTGGGGGTCCACACAAACTTAGACTTGGCGCAGTTATGGTGGATAAGGGGGAAGTCAGAACGCCACAGTAAGGTATGGAACATTGTACATAGGCCATCATTCCCAAGAAGGTGTGGAGTTCCAACTTATCTTTGGGTGGTGGCATCTTGCAGTTGGCTTGTATCTTTTGACTGTTGGGCTTGATGCCATCCTTTGAGACTATATGCCCCAGAAAGGGTAGTTGCTTACAGAAGAACTGGCACTTGGAGGGCTTGGCCAACAGTTTATGTTGTGCCAAGGTTGCAAAGACTGCTTCCAGATCTTTGTGGTGCTGTTCCACTGAGGGGCTTTAGACAATAATGTTGTCCAGGTACACTAGGGCGTGTTTGCCTATGTGGGATGCAAACACTTTGTTCATGAAGGTTACAAAGGTGGGCGGGGCATTAGTCATGCCAAAGTTGAGTACCACACATTTGTAGGAGCCGTATTTAGTGCAGAAGGCCGTCTTGGGGATATCTTCCTCCTTGATACAGATCTAATTGTAGCCTGCAGTTAGATCAATCTTGGAGAAGACAGTGGCTCCTCCTAAGGCATCAAAGAGGTTGTTAATCAGTGGTAGAGGGTAACAATTCTTAATGGTAACTTTTTTAGGGCGCAGTAGTCTGTGACCAGGCGTAAGGTACCGTCTTTCTTAGCCACAAAGAATATGGCAGCCCCAAAGGGAGATTGTGAGGGGCAGATAAGTCCTTTTTCCAATGCCTCCTTGAGGTAGGCGCGTAAGGTGTTGTCTTCATTTGGGGTCAGCCTGTAGATAGGGTGCGTCTTGGGTACAGCCCCCTTGAGTTGGATAGAGAGCTGAATATGCTTCTCAGGGGGCAGACCAGGTAACACTTCCTTAAAGATTTCTGGGTGGCAGGCCACAATGTTGCGGTCCTGAGGCGTGGAGGTATCCTGGTGGTCTTTGAAGTATATGATCTTATACTGGCAGGAGTCCCAGTCAATTGGCTTTAAATCTTTCTTTTTGTCCTGGGTCTTTGTGATGCGCACAAAGACGTGGTTGCGGAGTAGTTGGTCCACGGAGTCAGGGTAGATTTGGTGGTTGACACCTTCACGTTTGATGGTCAACACTGAGGTTGCCCAGTCTACGCAAGGATTGTTCTTTTGTAACCAGTCTAGTCCCAGTACAATGTCAAACTTAGGAAAGTCAATGACGGGACCTTGGATGGTGGAGTAAGGGTCTGAAGCGTGACAGAGAAGGGGGCAGCTTCCCTTGTCACAACAATGTGGTGTTCATCAGCCAGGACCACATTTTTAATCCGCAAAGGATTAGTGACCAGCTTGAACTTATCCACAAAGCTACTGTTGACTAAGGTTTGTTCTGCACCTGAGTCCAAGAGTGCGGAGCTTGTGTAACTGCAAAAGCAGAAAGGATAGGACATCAATTTATTGGGATGTCTGGCGATGGTGTATAGTACTGGGTCTTCTGAGGGCACCTGGATCATTGGACATTGGTCCACGTCCTTGGGTTGGTATTCATTGTTGGGCAAGTCAGGAGTTGCGTGGGGAGAGCTTGTCTTGCTTAGTGCTCTCCCTGGGATTTTCCCTCATCTTGGTTGCCCTTTGTGATAGTGATGCAGAAATGAGTACAATTTGACTGGCCATTGTTTCCTTTTCCATGTCTGTTAGAACCTGTGGGCTTGGGGTTGGCGTTGCTCCTGTTGCCTCCAGGGGGTGGTCAAGAGGATTGCCCTCCTGGATGGGAATCATTGGGTCTTTCTTGTTTCCCAGTTTGTACCTTGTGCAGAGCGTTGGATGTCTGTTCCACTTTTTCCGCTTCACGGTATAGGCTTTGCAGGTTGGTCACCTGATCCAGGTTTACATGTCTCATCACATGCAACTTGAGAGCGTTGTAGTACATGAGGTGTGTGGCTGGGGTGTCAAAGGCCATATCAGATGGTGCACAAAGGCAGAGTTCCTTGTAGGTGTGGGTGAGTTCTTTTATGGTGCCAATCTGGGTCAGGTTTTTTACTTGGCAAATGATCATGAGTGCTGTGTCCTTTAGCACAAATCTTGCCAGGAAGTCTTGATTAAAGTTATCCCTGTTCTTGTCTGTGTGCTCTTCATGCCACTTGTTGCACCAGGTGCCAGCGTCATGGGTCAGGCAAATGGAAATCTCTGCAATTCAAAATTGCTGTGGGCATTCCATCTGAGCTAGCTTGCTCTGGGCGTACTGGATCCATGCGGCAGCATTGTTGTTGTTGGCCCCAGCAAAAGGTTCCAAGGCAGCGCTTTGTAGTCTTTGGGCTACATAGGCGGGCATGGTGGTTTTATCAGCTGGTTGCAGCATTGCTGGCAGAGCTTGGAAGAAACCTTGTGAAGACATGGCATTGAAGGTGGGTAGCGGGATCACTGTGTTTTGGTATAGGACAAAACCATTGGGTATTGCGGTACCAGGAGTGTACAGAGTTCAGTTGGGTGGGAGGCCAGACATAATTCTGTTGAGGATTTGTTGACTGCAGCGTGTGCGGGCAACAGGCAGAATTTTTCAAGATAAGGTAGTATGGAGAACCTCTCTGTGCTACCAATGTTGTAACTGTGCTGTTTTAGCAGAGTTACAAGGAGAAAAATATTTAGAAGCTAGATAATAATCTTTATTGGGAGATAGTGATTATATAGTTCATGTGAATCAATGGATAACAGGAACATGATTGGTGATCACACAATGGATGAAAGAAGGGGGTGGCTTGATCCTGATAATGAGTCAAGCTCCAAAACAAGGTATCCACTGTAGAGGATCATCATCTGTTCATGTTGTTGGATTTAGTAATTTGAGTTGACTTCCTAGTCTGGATTCAAGTGACTGGGTAATTGGATTGCGGGTCATAAACCCACTTGGTTGGAACCTTGCTGGCAGGTTGAGCCTGCAGTTTTGACACATATAATTATTTGCATGGATATTTTTCATTATCAATAATAAATTAAGGACCACAAATGTAAAGTTATATTAGAATATTGAAATTAGATGTCAACTCTTGATATTTTGATATTATGTGCATAACTCATTGTATATTGTTTAATAAAATTCATTGTAAACTATGCCTTTTTCATTGTAATTTATTGAAATAGACTGTATTTATATTAGAGAGCCATTAACACTTAGTACAAATATTGATACATAGTGCATTTTAAATCTTGTATATTTGCCTATTTATAACAATTCTGTAAACTTTTAAGTCAGATTTTGTGACTAATAATAATACAGTAGTTTTAAAAGCTATGGCAACAACCAAAAATACCTCAGATTTAAACAAAATGATTTAAGAATTAAACAAAGTACAACTATCAGGTTAAAATATACACTCTGTTAACAGGGATTTTTGGTGTTAATGGGAAAATGGCTCAACACAGCAAAGAAGTGCTCATGCGCAAAGCAAAACCATTCAAAATACAATCCAAAAATACATTGATTCATAAACAAAATGGTGTGAGTTGACTTTTTGTGTACATATGTTTACTATGTGAATTGGTGGCAAAATACACCTAAGCACAGTGCATCAAATCTCAACCCAAAACCAAAACACATTAGCAACTCACTATGTAAAGGAAATCACTCAAATGTTGTGTGTAATAGACTTTAATCAAAAAAAAATCAAGGTATCTAAAATAGGGCACACAATCTGAAACACAAATTTTAAAAATATTGTGTTGGGTGTTTGGATTTGGCAGTAAAATATGAGGAAATGGGTGGAATTTTTTTTGAATATTCTAAAATGGGCGTTGTAAAAACAAAAACAACTAAATAATAAACAAAAAATCTATAATTGTGATATTAGAAAAGGGAAAATATTAATTAAATATCCATATTCAGATAAAATCAAAAATTAAAATTAGGGAGTAACTTATTTGAATTTTATTTAATAATCTATTAAATTCTCAAAATGGAAGGAATACAACAACAGAGTACCAATGCACCCATTGTGCGCCGCGGTTGCGGTTGCCCTGTGGGTCAAAGAACAAATTTAGTGCAACACAAATGCCTAATCAGGAAGGAGATGGGAGAGGAGAGTTCAATAGTGATGCTGCACTGACACAGCTGGTTCAAGGAGCACAAGCTGCTAGGGTGCAGAGCATCAACCCTCAGGTTCCCAAGCTGACCCAGAAGCCCACCAAGGTTACCTTCACCAAGAAAGTTAGAAACAAGGAGGTAGAACTTACTTTATATGTGTTTGACGTTGTGTACCAGCAAGAGTTGGTCCTGCCAGCCATGCTGAAGAAGGTGAAGCCTGTACTTGATACTAGCTACAAGCCCTACGTCAGTGATTGCAATCAGGAAGAGGACAAGGAGCCTGAGTTCTTCAGAACTGATGAGGGACAGTTAGTGCTAAAGAAAGTTGCTGCATTCTACACCAAGGTACCCATGCCCTGTATTGTGCCTAATACCAACTAGTCAATCCCCACCGCCAAAACACCCACCCAGAAGTGCATCCCCAATATCAAAAAGCATCATCCTGCTTAAGCTAATGCAGGAATATGGTAATTACAAGGTGACTGCTGCTCTTGTTGGGGTGGATCCCAAGTACGCCTTGAAGACATTTGAAATCTTCATCAATACTGGCCAATTCTTTTCTGCAGAGAAATTCTTGTGTGTTTCCACTATGCTCACTTAGGAGCACAAATGAGCAATCTGCCAGTTGATAACCCAAGATTGTCATCTTGAACTGGCAAATAAACAGGCCATGGTAAAATCAACATTTGGGGTTGAGGCCTCAATTTACTTTTATTATCATTTGGTCAAGAGAATGAGCTTTTCCTGGAAAAAGCTTGGGGTAACCCCTACAATTTTAATAGTCTAGTCAACATTGACGTCCAGAAAAAATACGCAGAGGCGTACACTGCCCTCAAAGCCAAGGGAACAGTCAAATTCTATTACATTGACAAATCAGCATTTGCCTTGTCAATGTGCAATGGGTATGGGTATGTCCCCAAAGGCTCAAATGACAGGATGGATCAGTGTGCTGCAGTCCATGCCACAGCCTATTCAATGGTGGCTCTCCTCGGTCCAAAGGGGGTCAAACTGTATCAAATGATATTAGGTTCTCACAATAGCTGTATCTTTCTATCATTCCTCTGATTGGTCCAGGAGCACCTGCAGCGCACAAGCCCGGGCTTCACCATCATCATTGTGCTGGACAATGTTGGTCTCCATAAGGTGGCTGATATTCTTGAGGAATTCCCAATGATTGATACTAGCATTGCAGTGGGCCCCCAGCAATTGGCCACAGCAAATATGTGCCTTCTCTTCCTCCCCGCCTATTTGCCCTTCCTAAATCTCATTGAGGAAGTCTTTGGGTGGCTCAAGCAATTTTTCAAGCAAGGGACTCCAGCTGGGACTGAGGACCTCTTTGATTTGCTGTAGGCTAGGATCCACACCCTTCCAGCTGAGACTGTAGCTAAATTATATGGCCACACTGATTTATTCATCCCTGTGTGCCTAGCCAAACAGCCAATTAATTAAAGGCTTAGTGTGTCCAACTTTTTTATATTCTCTAATTTACTATTTACAATTTGTTACTTATCATTTTATATTTAGAAGCTTCTAAGCCCCCAATCACATTTGGCAGGACCATCAATGAAGGTTAGTAATTTATTTATTTTATATTAATTTTTTATTATGACATCTGAGGCTATCCCAAACACTTGATACTGGATTACAAAAATATATTTATATCACTTTTGTCAAATAAATATAAAAATCAAACTAAAAAAGTTAAATGTATAAAGTACAAAGTAGAATTGTATTTTATTAACGTATATTAATGTGCTTTTATGAAAACCTTCTCTGGGATTTATTTTGCAAAACGTGTTTTCTAAAATAATAATTATAAAAATTATTTATAATAAAAATAATCTAAAGTGTAAAGATATTTATTGGAAAAGAGAGTTTTAAGGGCACCTGTAATGGGTTTGGTGGTATGTAACCACCCTGCAATGCAGGGGCGCATAACCTCCACTGCCACACCATGAACAGTGAATAAACCCTTATTGAAATACTCCCGCCTGCTGGTGAAAGACAGTAGGGTCAGGTGGGAGTGAAGCAGCAGCTTTTCAGGCGGGTCTGCAAACCTGTATATCCCAGCCAGGACCAGGGCGTCCTGGATCACATGGTTAACCAAGTTGTATCTGGGGGGGACCTTCTTCCCATCTAAAGAGAGCTGGGCCTTGTCAATCCCAAGAATTACCCTGTCTAGGTCCTCCACGCTGGTGCCCATTCCAAAGTAGAATAGATACCCAAGGTAAACCACCAGATGAAGCCTTTGCCCAGCAAAGGTTTCAGTAAACTCACACAATTTATTAAACACCACGCTTATTTTTTTTCTCATGTTTTGTTTTAGCAAAGGTGAGATCCATTGCCAGAGGGACCCCTGTCTTGTTGGCACTCCAGGCCAGCTCAAAGTCCGCCAGGAGGGTCTTAGTCTTCTTTATGGCTGTTGCATCTGCAACAGCCAATTTACCTACTGCGCGCCCAAAGTTCTCCAACAGGTAAGATATGGTGTGCTCCACTGGGAAGCAGAAGCAAGCAGTCACATGTGCCTGGCCCATCTCTGGGATATTCTTGAATGGGAGCGTTGCCAGGACGTCCCAAACAAGCTCAATGAAGTTTACACAGTAAACTCCACTGAGAACCACCGGGTCCAGGCAGACCAGTTGGGCATCCTTGTAGGCAGTAAATGCCCACTCAGATGCCCTCTCAGAATGAGTAAACTCAGCTAATGCCTCCTGCAATATTAGAAAGAACCTGTGAATTATGTCTTCAAGCTTCTGCAAGACAGGGGGGCAGAAACAGCTGCCTAGCCACATGCTTGGCGTAGTTGGCGTAGAAGGTGGGGGAAAAAGGGGACCAGGACCCGGCAGAGCTCACTGTCAACATTTTATAACAAAAAAAGGTAAGTATTTGGAAAATTTTATTAATTTAATTTTTTAGGTTACCTTTGCGGGTTTCCTCCTTGCCTGCGGCTTTGGCAGGCTTGACCATTCTTGGCGCAAGAAGTTGAGCGGGCAATTCAGTATCCTCTTTCCTTGAGTACTTTGCAGGTTTCAGGTGGGCATACATTTCAGGGTTGTAAGCCCAGACAAACGGCGCAGAAAGATTGTATGCCTTAAACTGGAGGCCCTCAATCACCGTCTTCTGAATGTTTAGTAAGCGCTCAATTTTCTTCTCAGGGGTGTCTGGTATTTTAGTCATAAGGGCCTTTAGGACACCTTGTCTTTTTTGTCTCCTTCAAGGACAGCAGACTTAGCTCTTGCTTTGACCTTGCAGTCAATTTCTTTGATCTCTGCAATTGCAGAATCAAGGTCCTTCAAAAGCTTCTCCAATTCTCTCATTGATTTTTTACTAATGTTTCCTTGTGTTTCTATAGCTTTCACCCCAATAAAATCTGTATTATTATTATAATATTGCCTCTTTGTTTATACCTGCTTGTTTTTAAATTACTCTGATATCCCATTTTTACCCATTGTGTATATATTTTATGCTCAACTCAATATGTGTTGTTTGCTTTGTGTTGACATTGTCCCTTAATTGCCATATTATTTTTACCACTTAAACACAGCACCTTGTGAAAATATTAACAACAATTTAGTGGTCAACTAAATTTGAATCAGAAAATTATAGGTTAATTGTGTTTAGGTAAAGTTGTTACTGATCCAAATTCAAAACCTTAATGATAAACTTTAAGTCAATCAGGAGCCAAGTGATAAAGTGATTGTTGTGACATAAAGGGTCATTCGATAATTCTTTGGTGCATGTGCTCTAATTAATGTGATTGGCTGGTTTTTTGCTATTGTGCGCTATTGCCGCTGTGGCAAGTTGTTGGTGGACTAATTTTAGCCCAGTTGCTGATTGAGCAATAGTTCATCAACAACTTGCCACAGCGGCAATGGTGCACAATAGCAAAACAACCTGCCAATCACATTAATTAGTACACATGCACCAAAGAATTATTAAATGATCCTTTATGTCACAACAATCACTTTATCACTTGGCTCCTGATTGACTTAAAGTTTATCATTAAGGTTTTGAATTTGGATCAGTAACAACTTTACCTAAACACAATTAACCTATAATTTTCTGATTCAAATTTAGTTGACCACTAAATTGTTGTTAATATTTTCACAAGGTGCTGTGTTTAAGTGCTAAAAATAACTGTGTTCTGGATCTAGATACATGGCATAGCAAATATATGATTTTATAGAAATAAGCTGAACATAAAGAATAAACCCAACTATAAACAAAGAGAACATGAACAACTGAAATTCAAAATAAAGATAATAAAAATAGAAAATTTCTGGCAACAGGGGGTTTATTGGGGCAGGGAAAAGTAATCCCTAGTAGGCAGAATAGCACAGTAAGGAAGACGTAGAGGCAGTGCTGGCCTGGGGGGTCTGGTATTGGGTGGGTGAGGCTGGAAGGTGGTGGTGGCAAGGGTAGGAGGATTTGTTTGATGGCCACCATATACCGCTTGTCATATTCCTCATCTGTCATTGGCTTGATTGGCTGGTAAGTGGCTGTGGCATGGGGTGGAAAGCACTTACCCTTATGTGATTGGTTGCCCATGTTCACATTGAAAACCATTTGCGCAAATAAGTCAGCCACCATTTGGTGACCAAAGAGAGAATTGTGGACAAGAACCCCAAGATAGAGGTTGTTGAAAGCCTGAGGGTGGCACTTTTGTACTGTTTCTCTGATGTTGAAGAAGACAACATCACCCAGATGGATGTCTGCGTGGCTGGCAGGGTAGACTGAGACCTAGTGCCCACATTGCTGTATAGCCTTGAGGGCAGTGGAGCTACCCTCCATCTGGTGGCTCAAGAAACCCCAGTGCTTGGAATTTGAGCCATCCCAGGAGTCAAGTAATCCACTGAGGATGTGGCTGTACTTTTAGCCATCAGTGAAATCTGGGTTTTTCCAATAATAGACAGAACCCTTGTCTGAAACATCCAGAAAAGCACCAATGAAAGTCCCCTTCTTGACCTTCTTCCTTCCTTTTTGAGTGGCGGCTCTTCCTTGCTCACCAAAATCATCAAAAGCTATCAATAGCTTTTAGTAGGAGATAAATATGACATCATCAGAAAAACGTGTCAGGCATTTGACTAGGGTGGATCTGATGGAGGGATCATATGGGGAATCCTCAGTGCCATCCCATTGGTTACCAGCAACATTGGTCAGCACACAGACTGACACCAATTTCTGATACATCCAAAGCTGCGCCATGCGCTCAGACACCTAAATGCCATGATGCACAAGTTGTTTCTGTACCTGGGTTAAGGGAAGCTTGGAGTCCTGCAGCAGATCAAGCATGATTGGGTATGCCTCATTGATTTGGGACTTGGGGGCCTTCTTGGGCTTCTTGGCTGTCCCAATCAGATTCCCCTTATTCATCAGGTTGCTGAATTCCTGCATGATGGTATCCTGGGTGAATTGTGATTGGCTGGCTATCTGTTCCCAGGACAGACCCTGCAGATTCAGCGCCATAATTTCTTGGAGAATTTGGGAAGTAATAATTCTGTGTTTGGGGTGCTGGGCTGGGGGAGCTGAAGCCTGATTGGCTGTAGGGGGGCAGGTTGAGTGGTGGCAGGAAGTTGTTCCAAATCAAAGCTGTCATTCTTATTAGTTGGTTGGTTGGTAGCTTGTGAAGGGGTGGGTAAGAGAGCAGGAGCAGAGCTAGACACTAGGTGACTCTCAAACAAGTTGAAGCCATAGGGGTTGGGGTCAGGTATAGGTCAGCTTCCTTGTTACCTGCTTCAAAGGCTTGGGTGTAAACAGGTGCATCCACGTTCTGAGCCTTGCCTCCATTGAAGCTGGCTTGGCTGCTGCTGGCTTGGCTGCTGGCGCTGTCAAAGATATTGCTGTTAAAAACCATTGTAAAAACCTAGGATAAAATCACTAAAATTAGAAGTTTAAAATTTTATGATTTATTTTTATTGTAATCACATGTCCATATTTGGAAGGTTCAAAAACCCATTTTACACAAATCAGGATCCATAAAAATGAATAAGATGCTTCTGTTCCTAAATGGGATAGCTGTTAATTGCCTGTAAACCTGTTGTACTTTTATTTTAGGCTGCTCATACTAAACATCTTGTGTGACTTCATTTTGTTTCATGCTTGTTGAATCTTGCTTCTTGATTGCCCAGATTTTGTTTCATTTTATTCCTTCTATTGGTGCCTTATATAAATCCTGATTGGATTATAATATACTCCAGAATAGCATCCATCCATCTCACTTGTTGCGTCAGTTCATTTTGTTTGTGGTTTGAACTACGCTGCTTGATATTTGCTATAATTTTGTATAATGGGCTAGTGAAATTTTGTTTTTGTTTGACAGTCCATTTATTAACTCAATTTTTTTAAATTTTATTGAATCCTGAATCTTGCGCAACTTGAATTTTGTTCAAATATGAAATCATTTTGTTTAAATCTGAGGTATTTTTGGTTGTTGCCATAGCTTTTAAAACTAATGTATAATGGGTTAATAAATTACTGTTTATTACCTTGCAAAAATCTTGCTAAAAAGTTTACATAATTATTACCAATAGTTAAATATAAAAGCTGTAAAATGCACTATGTATCACTATTTGTACTAAGTGTTAATGGCTCCCAAATATAAACACAGTCCATTGATATAAATTACAATGAAAAAGGCCTCATTTACAGTGAATTTTATTGTACAGAAAGCATTGAGTTATGCACATAATATCTAATTATCAGGATTTAATGCATACCTGCCATATAATAATATAAATTTACATTTGTGGTTCTCAACTTATTATTTATAATGGAAAACAATTAATGTGTTGAAGGTAGTACTATAAAAACCTGTTTTTGATGTAATTCAAATAAATTGTCAAATATCTACAGCCTTATCAACAAATTAGGGTCAGCCCTCCAAAAGGTTGTTGAGCTTGAACATAACATAAGGGAAATTGTAGTAAATCAGCTGGGTATGAGGGAAAGGCTTTGGTCCAGCAAAACAAAACCGCAAAAAGTAGCCTGGGAACAATGGTCAACAAAGAACACAAGGAGATAATTTTAAATCTACAAAAGAAAATACTCAAGAAGTTAGATTTCAAAAGTATAAAAAGTTAAAACTTGTGGGAATTTAAAAAAAGAATAGAAAGAATACTCAAAAATCAAACTAATTGAAGGAAATGAAATCTCAAAGGAAATTAACACTAATGAAGAGGAAACTAATCAAATGGAAACAGGTGAAAACAAAGCACAATCAAGAAGCAGAAGCGCCTCAAGAAATACTGAAAATTCAACAAACAAAAATCAAGAGGAAACACAAGTAGCCCAGAAAATAAGGAATATCAAGCCCAGAAAAACAAATGAAGAGCAGCCAACGCTCATGAAGTTTGCTGAAGGGGCGCCTGTGGCTGAGGGGGGCACAGGGGAAACAATCATTAAGTTTTATAATGTTTTACTTATATTTACTTCAGTTATAACTAGGAATGGGGACAAGGTAGCTGAAGTGGCGGCATTCATGCTGAGTTGGTTTTATGGGGGTTACCAATTACTGATAGCCCCATAAAAGCAAATAAATAAAAAAATAATTCAAATGAATATGAATAATTTTGCAAATAATGAAGAAAAAGCCAAGGAATATTTACCACCCGTGGGGTGCTTGCCGTGGATTAGGGAAGCATATAAAATAGGAGCAAATATCAACTTCAAAGAGATGAATGAAATTTGTGGGGATATCAAATTAAACTTTGATGAATATATCTATGAAAGCATTCAACAATTCCTATTTTCAAACATCAACAAATATAAAAAAAAACTTAATAAAAAGCAACTTTCAAATAGGAAATGAATATCTAAAAACTGAAATTTATAATGAATTATTCAAAGCATTATCAAAGAAAGTTGGGGACGCAGCCCTTGTGAATAATTTAAGCCTTTATTTATTTTGTTTGCAGAGGCATAGGGGCAGATACAAGTCAGGCACCCTCTGGAACCATCTTCAAATTCAGCAATACGTCCTATATAAACATATTAGCTCAAGTATATAAAAAATATCCATGTTCTCCAAAAAAAATACCTCACAAAGAATTCATGTCGCAGTATACCTAGAAATCTTATTACATTATATATTAAAAACTAACATTAAAAAGTTTGAGGATGTACCTATACAACTTGATACATGCCAATTAGCACTAGAACACCAGAAGACACAATGGGGGTATAGGACAATTGAGCATGTCCTGTATGACTCCTTTGCACTGGCATTGCTGTATGAGTTTTATGTGCCTCCCAAAAAGAACCTGTTAATCAATTTGCTTACCCAACTCTCTTTTATTAAGTGTCTGGCAACTACCAGGGTGCAGGGCGCCACCCCTCTTGCAATTGCATCCAGGGTTGTCCACCACATACAGAAGAGTATGTGGATCCAATTAGACGCTCTAGCTGAAAATTTGATTTTTGGGGTATAATTCCCTGGAATAATCACATTCCCTTTGCAATTTGCATCTCCCTAATAAATTTTATTCCCTTGCAATTTAACTTTTTATTTTTTATTTTTTATTTTTTTTACTTTAAATATTTAAATTAGTAATATTAATATATGTAAATATATTATAATACAGTAGTTTTAGTAAGCAAACACGTGAAATAATAAAATATGATTTAAAATGTGTTTATTTACTAGCTTGTTGAGTACAGGTTCATTTATTACATAGTTAAACAACAAGAACTGAATTTATCTACATCAAGCGGCCTGCTTCACTTATTTTCTAAACAAGTGATTGTTTAAAACTCAAATTACCTTTCCCTTGTAATATGATTTGATAAATATATTTGATATGCTTAACACGCGTCATAAGTACTAATTAGTAAGAGATACATGAAAATCATTAGTTTTTGTGTTGTGTGGCTATAGTGGCACTAAATCAATAAGGTCAGATGATGACTTGCAAGGTCCAATTTGTGGCTTAAAAAAACCAAAGTACCAAAAAGGTTTCATAATTATTTAAATAAAATTATTCTATTTCTATCTTTTTTAATTTATTTATTTGTTAGCTCAACATTCAATACAATATTCAGTGCATTATAATAAAAATATGTGTCCTCATATCTAGTATAATTAATTTTACTTACCTTTTCTACATACTCTTATATGTCTATAATACAATCAAACATTACGTCATTATATATAAATAATAATTTTTGAGTCCTAATAAAAACAAAATAAATAAAAATAAAAACAAATAAAATCCAGAGTGCCCATTTATCTGATTGGCTGAGAGTTGAGGGCTTTAGGGAGGAAAGATTCCAAGTGCTCATAGAAAGCCGCCACCACATTGGGTGGCATTGCAAATTGGCTGATCTTGAGAATGTTGAAGAGATCCTTGGTGTCCTGAGGGAGGCCTTTCTTCACATTATTTTTGATCCACCCAAAGACCTCCTCAATTGGATTCAGAAATGGGGAATAAGGCGGAAGGAAGAGGAGTCTCATTGGGCAGTCAGTCAGGCGGTGGCTGGCTGAATGGCTATTTTTATCAATGAGCGGGAACTTGGACACAACCAGATCCACTTTGTGGAGTCCAACATTATCAAGCACAACAACATTGGTTGTGCCGCTGTAATTTATTCAAAGGTACTCCTTGACGGCTCAGAGAAAATCAAGAAATGTCCCACTATTATGGGAACCCTTGATCATCTGATATTGATCCAACCTGCGAGGACCAAGAAGTGCAACCATTGAATAGGTCTGGGAACGGACAGCTGCACAATGGGCTATGCGTCCTTGGACCCTTTCTCAACCCACCCATGCCTAGACCTGAGTGAGGAAGAAAATGAAAATTTGTTAATGTAAAAGAACAGGAAATTACCTGTCTGCTTAAGAGCCACATAGGTCTCAGCATAAATGTGTCAATCCTCAATTGTCTTGCCGCTGTTCCTATTATACGGCAAAACTCTAAGGATCTTCCAAGAGAAGCACAATTTGACCATTGCTTTGTATACAAGGGTTTTGGAAACAGAAAGCCTGAACTCTGTGGCAAACATTAATTGGACAGCAAGTGAGTCCAGGTGGCAATCCTTGGTAACCCACTGCTTGATTGCATCAATATGAACGGGCTGAAGGAGTTTGGGCTGCTGCTTAGCCTTGGTAGATTTGGCAATTTTCCTGGTGTTGCCATATTTGGTGTTGATATTGCCAATGTATCTGGCTGTGACACCAAATCAGGACGCAATATCCTGAACTGCCATTCCCCCGTTCAAGCAGTTGAGGGGAGCTTCACGCTCACTATACGTCAACCGACACTGGCCCTTGACAGGTACTGCGGCATCCTGGCTGGCAGGCTCAACACAGGAGATGGGGACCTTTGTGTAAAAGGTGGGATCACTCTTACTTGTGGTGGTTCTGTCAATGGTGGAATACATCACAGGCACAGATGGCTCCTCAGTTGTGGCCAACGGCTCATAGGAGGTGTCAAAGACACAGGGGCAGGAAGTGGCAACTCTTGGATCAAGAGTGCGGGGCTGGGTGATGACTGGGTACACAGTGGAGGTGTAAGTAACCTCAGTGTTCCTGGTGACCCTGGTGAGAGAGACTTTTGTGGCAGGCCTTGAGAGTGGCTTCTGTCTAGGATTTAAGCTGGTTGTTCTGGCTTGTGGCGTGAGAGGTGGTTGGCTGACAATGACATCTTGGGAGGCCTGTGTGTTGGCATGACTCTCCTCAATTTGTGTTCTGGGTCTGTTCTTGGACCCTCTGGGACACCCTCGTGGACAGGCTGCCCCGTGGACTGGTGCAGGAGCTGGTTGGGAATGTGATTGGCAGTCCATAAAAATAAAATAAAAAATATATTTTAGATTAAATATGTATTTATTTGGATTTTTGGTTTAGTAGTGAGTAGTTATTTTCTACTGATTTAGCCTTGAATAGTAACAGAATTCCTATATCTGTGCTTTGAAGTGTATAGTATTGTATACTTTCTGGGTTTGGATAATTTTAAAGTTTAATCACTTTTTATGTCTAAACATGGTTATTGAGATTGAATTTTTCATTTGATTTTATCCAGAGTGGAGCTTCTTTATTTGGGTTGGTGTTTCCTAATGTGCTTACTGTACATTCAATTTGGATTCCAGTTCCTGAAATTAATATCTGAGTCAACTTGTGGCATTCAAAAGTGATTTGAAATTTGGTTCTTGGATTTGACAATCCCGCAATTTCAAAAAACATAGTAAACTTAATGAAAATGGTTGATGGATTTGAACACTTCAAATTTGATTCCACTTAATTCATTTTGTCCATAGGAAATATGCTGTTTGACTTGAACTTTGCAAAGTGTCTATGAGTTCCCGCATTTTTTAAAATTCAAATAAAAATACAAAAAATTAAATTTAATTTAAAAAAGGCCATCCTGCAAGAGTGATTCAAAATTTGGACCAAGGATTTGACTATCCCGCATTTTTACGTTCAGGTTCTGAATTTACAGTATATAGTAAACATATGGGTCATTATTTTAGGGATTAGGCCATTTTCTAATGCACATGCTGCTCAAGTTGCAGCATAACACAGTTCAATTTTGAAAAAGTAACTAATTACATATTTTATATTTAAAACATTAATAACTCAATGAAAAATTAATATTTTTTTACACTGTAAACTATCAAAATGATGCTAAGAATCTTATCTTTCTATTGGTGGAAAGATTTTAATGTGTTAATATGCTCAATATTAAAGCAAAAGTAATTTAAAAGAGTATAATCCAGATTTTATTATATGATTATATCTAATGATATGAAGTAGATCACTTCAAAGCTAATAAATACTCTTTTTTTAATATACAACAGCTTCTTTTATTTGACGAAATTAAAGATAAGATTGAGAGCTTTATTTTTGCATTTTATTTTATTTAAAAAGCTCAATTATTTAGGATTTTATGATAGTTTGAAGTTAGAGTGTTTTTATCACTGTTTAGATTGATTTTAAGGTTCAAGTGAGCTTTGAACCTCAAATTAAGCATTCTTTAAATGGAATTCTTTAATATTTTATCATTTTAAAAATATGCGGAAGAGTTACAATTAACTGAATACATCATTTTAATTGATTTGCATTGATTACAAAGAGGATATGATGTAATAATAATGTTTAGCTGCTTCACATGTATCACTTGTGCATGAAAACTGGGTATTTAATCAATTCTGCAAACATAAATTCAAGTTCAAACTATAGTAAAAGCTATCACACCATTTCTTTCAGAATGGTGTCATTTAGCTTGGTATATAAGAGCTAAAGCACCACAAAGCTTCTAATCCAAAAGACCCCATTCAAAGGCCACATTCTGATCATAACTACTCTGACATTAAGGCGCATTTCAGAGATCTGACCTAATTACAGATTCAAAATACTACCATGTCCTCAGTTAAATTTACTTCTGCCATGCTACCCTTTTTTTCCTTGGGAGCTTCAACAAAAAGAGAGAGAATTGCAATGTTAAAAAAGGCATTCCTCTTTATTGCTGGTGATGATCTTGATAATTTCATCAAGCACTTCCTTACTCAAACTGAATTTGGGAAAGCTCAGTTCCTGCCAACTATTCAAATTCAAAAAGACAATGAGTTTATTGAAAACTTAAAGGATCTCATGAAATCTCCCCAAAAACATCTCCCAGCCTTGCGATCTCTGGTTACTTCCAGTTACTCTTTAAAAGAGCTTAATGATATGGGTTTTAATATAACCAAAAGTGAGTTTGAATACTCAAGAAAAATAAATAAAAATAAAAATGTAAGTTTAAACAAAAAAAGCCAAAAAATAATAACTATTCATTAAAAAAAGAAATAACTAAAAAAATAATTAAAAAATTGCTGGAAAATTCTTTTGAAACAAGCCAGTTTACAAAAAAAGTGCCTGAAAAAATTTATAAAGATATAGAAAAAGAGATGAGTAATTACTCAACTGAAATTAAATACTCTCTACTTAAAACAAAAAAAGAAATATATGAAAATATGAAAATAAAAAATAAAATTTTGGTTTCAATTTCTACTTACTATAAATTAATCCCTAAAAATATAATAAAAAGTAAAAAACAAACTGATATGTGCAATATTTGTAATTTAAAAAATTCACTAGAAAAAAGAAGGAAGAATGTGAAAGTAAAAACTTGCCATTACCAGAATCTATAGACAATGACTTAAAGGCTATTAATCAGCACCAAGACTTTTATGTTCATCAAAATTGTGAATATAAAAAAGATATTAATGAATTAGATGATGAGTCTTGTGTTGTAGTTATAGATTATAAAGAAAACTTAAAGGTTGGAGGTGGTACAATTGAGACCAATAATTGTTTTTATTCAAAAAAACCAATCTCATTATTAGGGTTTGCATTAGTTTTTAAGAAAAACAATAAAATTAAATATGAATATCATGATTTTTTGTCTCAAATATTATCACATGATTCTTTATTTTCAGGTAAGTGTTTTATAAAAATTCTTAAATTAGATAGATTTAAAAAAATAAAAAATATAAAAGTATGGACTGATAATGGAAATCATTTTAGATCATATGAATTTTTATATTACTTATTTAAAGAGGCACCTAAATATATTAAGGGTTCTATAAAATATAATCATTTTGTGGAATGTCATGGAAAACACATTGTTGATGGTCACTTTGGTGTAATATCAAAAACATTAAAAGAGAAAGAAAATCATTTTTATATTAAGAATATAAATGATATTAAAAATATTTTTGAGCAAGAAGAAAAAAGAAAAGAGTTATATAAATCAGCGCTATCAGGCTCAAATATATCTCAAAAGTCATTCTTTTATATTTATGAGAGAAAAGTTAGGCCTATAAGGAAAGAGCTCAAAGTTAAAAATCTGTGCATTAATCTTTCATATTTGATGAAAAATGGGAAGTTGTATACTTCACCTTTAACATTTGAAAGTTTCTCAGAATATTCTGAGATAACTTATCATTTGAAATCACGTGATGATACCAGAGAAACAAAAATATCAGAAGATGCTAGTGGTGTACTAGGGCAAGTTCATGAAGTAGGGCAGCTTACTAGAGGGTGTATTTTAAATAGAGTTATCAGTCTTTCAAAAACAACAACATTTTTTTCTGAAACAAACTAAGAATATTTATGATGAGCCAAAGATAGGGTAATAGCATTTATAGCTTTGGGGCTGCTATTACTCTCCCATGCAACTCATCATAAATATTTTTGGTTTGTAGTTTGTAGTAGCACTTAAGATATTTTCAGTAACACTATAAGTTGCAATTTTCAATTCTAAAATTGATGATTTATTTTTAAAAAAAATCATCTAGGCCCAAGATCAATTAAAGTTTTAGAATTTGTTGATTGTATTTTAAGCTTTCTGAATAATTTGAATATGAATAATGCAATTAAGTTATAAAAGAATAAATCTGGCGCCTAGGCATAACAAGAAAAATAATGACCCATATGTACACTAAAGGTCAACTCAACCCATTTTGTATTGAATCTATTTATTTTGGTTTGTATTTTGGATATTTTTATTTGTAATATGAGTGCTTTGTTGTTGTGTTGACACATTTTGTCTATTATCACCAAAAATCTCTGTCAATAGAGTGTATAATTTAAACTGATAGTTGGGATTTGTTTAAATTTGACTATATTTTGTTTAAATCTGAGCTATTTTTGTTTGGTGTCATAGATTTAAACGGCTGTACTAAAATTATGGCTCTAGCTTATCAAGATGCTCAGATATATAGTTAAGTGCTGGAATCATACTTGTGTCATAATCAATGGCATAGACTCAATATGATTTATCTAAATTCACTAAGAACAATATAAAACTAAAAACAAAATATCTTTGTGAACACTAAGCCAATTTTTAGTAAATCCTGATTCATTAGGATTGACTGATCTATCTCCTTGTTACCTTGGCTAATTGGAAAATGGGACACAATGTAGCCAGAATAAAATCCTCCATTCTTAATATTCAATTATTGAACCATACTGATTTAATAACAAAGTTGAGCAATTAATTGACAGTAGTTTGATTCAGAGCTAAATTTTCTGAATTGAGAATCAATTTGAGCATTTTGGATCACAACTTATGCATAAGTGGACGTGATACTGCCCAAAGTGTTTTTGAGTCCCTCTGCTAGATAATAATTGAATATCAACTAAGGGGCTTTGACCAATCAACTTAATTAACCAAGAAAATGGACAGAAGCCCGCCTATCACACAATCCTACAGCTCTAGAAAGATCTTAGCCAATAAAAAACAAGGATGTACATGCAATCACAGAAGTTTGTCCTGAAGATAAAGACGCAAGAGCTTGACAATTCCATCATTCCAAGACCCTGGAAAGGTTTGGAATCTTAGCTCTCGGGGCTGATGCTGGTAGCTTGGGGATGATAGGCTAACTAGCAAGAGTTAACAACAACCAGGCAGCAGCCTGGTCATAGGGATACCACCCTATAAAAAGCCCCTCCAAATCTATGTGGTGGGCAGTCAATTTACAACCACCCATATTACTATAATCAAATTAAAGTAGTGTCATGTACTATCAAGAGCATATTGATAAGTACCCCAGGATTCTCTGCTACTTCGCCAAAGCCGGCATCCCGTTTTAATAGTCCTTATACTCAATTGCCTACAGGCAAAACTCTGTCTGCACCATCCACACCAATAGAAAGTGCATCTGTCACCACACAGATCCAACTATCAACACAAACCCAATGTCTACACATTTCCCAAATAAACATAATAAAAATACAAGACCCAAAAATCTTGATACTCAGCTTAAAAATACAGTAAACTATATTTAATTGATTTATTAAATACAACTTTAAATCTGTCCTTGGACAGGGAACCACCTAGTCATTAATAATTATATGTGAGCTATTAATAAACAAATTATAAGAAAAATAATATTTTGCAGAATTAAATTATCATAGCATATGAATTCAGTACTTTACTTTTGGGTCTGACTTAAAATCGCCCTTAAAGTAACCAAAGCTGAAAGTTTTAGCTAAAAAAAGACTTACAGTCTAGAGCCACTCTTTGAATTAATATTCTGAATTAAGGATGCTCTAGCTAGCAGGGCATCTAAAAAGTAAATAGTTCTCTACGTAAGTTAAAGAAAATTTCAAATTAAAAAAGAAGTTAAAGAGAATGCCAATTTTTCAGCAGTGATTTTAGTAATAAATGCTTATAATGCCAAATTATACTTATCAACTAAAAAAGTATTTTGCAAATAGGATAGCATCAATTCTAGTTTTTTGATGTCAACACTCCATTATTCTCCCTTGGAAAAAGATTGGCTGGAAGCGATGGTGTCTGATGAATTGAGATAGCAGATAAAAGTTAATGGCTAGAAATATGACGCTAGCCAGCCACAACAAAATGAATGTGTCATGACCTTTAAATTCTAGAAAATAGGCTGGTGCTAACCAGATTCCCTAGTATTTAATATTAGACGCCATGACAGGAAGCTAACTAACATAATAATAAAAATTAAATACCTGACCGAGAACCCAAAGAACAAGCATAATGATTCCGTCACGCTTAAAGTTAAGAGTAGTAGAGGTAAGGACAAGCGGCAAAAGGCCAAGATACCACATGAAGTACTACAGCAGACCAGTTAGTTAAATTGAAAACATAAGCCAAAGAAAAACCAATAATCGTTAAAGAACAGAGCAAAAGTTATACCTGTGAAGTGCAGACCTTGTTAAGCGCAACAAAGGATACAGTCTGCAAAAAGCAAGCGAAAATAAAATCCTTGCCATAAGCCCACCCAAACAAGCCTGTTAAAGCAAATTGAGGCAAAAACGTAGCCAAGCCCAGCTTTTCTGCAGAAATGAAATCTGAAGTTGCAGTCAAATATATCGGATAAAACCAAACAGAAAAGTTATGCCGATGATCTCTACGTGTGATGTGGTATAAATATGTATGCTCTAGAAATTCTTGGCCATAGAGTAAATACATTGCGCAATTAAGTGCCATAAAAGTTCCACCACTGTAAAGTGCCAACTGAATGCGACTCCGAGTAAAGAATTCAAAGAAGTTATCAGGCAAAATATTATCCAAAAACATTTTACACCAGAAAAATGGGATATACAGCACTGATAAGACAATATGGGAGGTTGTCTGCTCAGAATCTTCTTTTTGTCTTTTGAGGGGTCTCTTTCCTAGCCTTTTCAGCAAATTCCTTTGCCTGGGATAGTTGCTATCAATAAAGAAAACCAGCGGTACTGCATAGATGATGGGATAAATCTTTAGATGAACAGAAAGCCCATAAAGTATACAACCCAAAGTAAACCTGTTCGTTATTAAAGCGTAGAAAGAGCTTAGAATCACCACAACGAGCAAGGATTCGGCATTTCCGCGAGTGGAAATATTGGCAACAAACGGATTAAGAAGCCAAGAAGCGCCGATAATTTTATCTGAAAGCAAAGGATCTACTTTTCTTAGGTTACACAGTCGCTTCATGATTAGACCTGCAAATAGATCGGCCAGTACGAATAAGAATTTCCCAAAGCTTTTATGTAAGAAAATATTAGGTGTGAGAAGAATGGCCAGCAGTGGGGTATATCTGTAAGTAGATCTTAGATATGGGCTTTTCCCTTGAGCTACATATCGAGAAGCATCAGTAAAGACCTCGTAATCTATATCGGTATATTTAACTTCATAATTAGCATCTTGGTACTCGCTGTAAATAAGGAGTGCTATGCGAAGCAGCGCCCCAGCGATAAAGATTTTAGTAAAGCTTGTTAAACTTGCTTGTTGAAACATGTTATCTTCATAACTTAAAGTCAAGGATAGCTTCCACTATCACATATCAATGGCTTGGATATAAAACTGTTTTTTCTCAGTGGTCTGAATTGGCCTTTGATTTTAATGTGTTATCCTATAAATGTTAAAGTAAAAGCGTACATATTGGATCTAGTTATTTTAAAATCAAAAGCTCTAGAACTTGATTGGCTATAAAAACTCAATTTATAAGGCTTATGATTTTGATCCTCCTTCTTATTGCTTGATAAAGGCTATCTTTAAATTCAATAGTTTAAAAAAGAGCAACTCAATCTCAGCACCACATGACGCGGAAGAAAAGTATGTGCTTGAGTATTGTAACGTTTTCAAAAGAAAGTATCAAGAATCAAATTGGCTGCACTAGTTGCAGCCAATAAAGATAAGGCACTAAGGAGAGGAAAGATTTATGAAAACACACATTATTAAAGCAATCTTGATCAAGGCTTTATAGTTACCCAAATACAAGATTTATAATTGAGATGAATATATTTGCATTCCCATAGCTGCAAGGTCTATAAAGGTGAATTATAGTGTAAGTGTAAAGTTACTCCCCCCTTAGCCTTGGATCAATCCCTCTTCCCCAGCTAAACCAAGAATTTCCCCAAAAAATCCTGTCAAACCACTGAACATGCTGGAGGACTTGGCCCACACAATTGATAGAAGATTTGTGTTGGTTTATTCATACAAGGTTCCCAAAGTGCCTTACTGCCCTTCATTCTGATGCTGGAAGGAACACTGATTAATTTGACTGTTTACTGGTGTGGTATTGTCCCCAGTTGAAGTTATTTCACTCTAGTCAATCATCTGGTGCTATATCAATAGTCCCAATTCTCCCAAAATCTGAAGCCCACCTCTGACATCCCATTCAAAAGTCCTTGGCCAATCAAGTGCAAGTCCAAAAATTAGTTTGAGAACTTCCAACTCTCCTGGCTCAGGGCTGAAAATTTTATCCTTGGGCCAATCAGAACTAACTCACATTGCCGTGCCCCATGATTGGCACTAATTATTAAAAAAATCCCCTTTAAATTACAAGCAGAGTCATCCTGGACCCTTGCTTGTCTATTCTGAATTTTAAATATTTAAGTTTCTCTTTGGATATATGCTCCTTGAAATTCTTTGCCTTTTTAATATTTTTTAATTTCAGCATTATTTCCCTCCCCTTCTGCTACCTGTGCCACTCCTCTGGTGTCTTCTTCCATTTTGAATGCAAAAATTATTTTTGCTTTTGGTTTTTGCTCTTGTTCTTTCTGTTTAGTGGTGTCCTTTACTCAAAACTTGCCCCTCAATCCAAAAACACCAAGTTTCATTTCTCAAGCTTAAAATCTTGTTTTCTTGGTTTCTGGTCTTATTGTCCTATCTTTTCTTGATAGTTTTTAGGAAAACTCAAAAATGATATTACATATGCTTAAATCTATGTTTCTTGCCAAAATCTCAGTTATAATTCTGCTATAAGCAACTTCCCCTGATTTATGAGGAAGCCTGTCCTCCTTTGATACTTTGCTGAAGGCAGATTCCTAACAACTCTTGTATGTATTAGATGGCTTGCCCAGACAGGCATGTGAGATTATAAAAAAGATGTTACTTGATGAAGAGCCTGACTTCTGATGAGAAGCCATTATTGCTCACTGTGCCTGTGGTTGCCCACCCCTCTGAGGTAGCTCTCACTTTTTTGGACTCCTTTGTGTCTTACTTGCCCCCAGCAAAGCCTTCCCCTTAGAAAGTGATGTCCTTTTGTGATCATACCTCCTGGTTGCTATCTGGAATGCTGCACATGGGATAGAACACCTTCTTTTCCTGCCTTTCCTCCACTTTCTTCTTGTGAATCTCTCTTTAAGTGGCCATAAAGTTTCCAATTGGATGTCATCCTGATGGATGTTTTACCTTGGGTGGGAGCCAAAATTAGTTGTTTAGCCCCCTCTCTCAAGGCAAGCTCTTAATAATTGATTAAATGGGATTATTATCCAAACTAAGATAGCCTTGAATTTGATATTTAAGTGATGAATGAGAACTCTAAAATGGTAAGTTCTGAACAAGAAATATGAAGGAGTGTAGATTAAGACTATGAAAGATAGAATACAATAGTTTTCAAAGCTGTGGCGCTAAGCAAAATTAACTAAGATTTAAAAAAATCAGAAGCCAATGAATTTATATTGATTAGCAATAAATATAGGTCCACTTATATTTTTTAAAATCTGAGTTAATCTTGCTTAGTACCACAGCTTTGAAAACTACTTTATTAATCACAAATAGGGATCTGGTAGGGTATCTTTGTCAGAGTACCAAGTTCTGTGGACTGGATAATCTGTCACAGGGCTCATGTGAGACTACATGTTGATTGAAAGGGCTCACCAAATGATTGGGGATAACTCAAATTAGTAGGGGAGAGGACATCTAATTGTTGATCAGGGTCCTGTTACCAGCACAATAGAATCCACCTGTTCCATAAGGGTGATCTACCTTATTTCTAGTAGTTAATTGTCAGGCACTTCAGGTGGTTCATTGACTGGGGGAACTCAGGTGAGATTATGAATGGGGTGAGTTCATTGGCACTATATGTGCTCATAAATAACTATACCAGTCTTTAAACAACTTGGGCTGAATAGTGTATCAAGCACCCTCTCAGTTAACTCTGTAGGGCATGTGTTGCAGATTAAATGGATTAGACATTAAGTTATCCATCTAGGAATTGAGCAACAGAACAGTTGTGCAATTGCGCTATTGCACCCTGATTCTACTAGTGATAAAGACATTTAAAACACCTCTAAAACGGGTGTTCAATTTGCCTTTTGAATGCGCACAAGGCACAGGCTTCACTTCCGGGATTATAAATAGAACAACAAAGTTATTTATATCTACCTCCTTAAGGAAAGCTGCATGGAAGCGGTTGTTCTCTTGCACAGGACTTTTAGCTGTGCCAATCCACTCTCCTCCATTTGTGAAGTCCTTCTGTCTGTGCCTCCCTGCCTCTGGTGGCAATTCCCCCGCCTCACACTATATAAGTGTGATACTATCTAAATAAACACAAGTTTTGTCTTATTATCTTCTTATATTCTTCTGTCCTTACCCAGGCTGTCACTATACCACAACAGGTATAGTAATAAGATAAAGAAGTAGTAGACTAACTATTAGTAGAAATCAGCACCCAGGCTGCATATTTTACGACAGCATGAGAGTATAGGACAAGAGATCAAAGGAAAATGTACTATCTAATATAATTTTTTTATAGGAGTGATTTAGTGGATATTAATTGAAATACACAGGACCAATTAGAACACCATGGGAAAAGAAAGAAGCAGGATGAGAGTCTACAGGGCTTTCAGTTGGCTGGCTTGTTGGGGCTTGGAGTCCAGAGAGAACTGTAATAAAATGCAGGAATACCAGGATCAAATAGGGAAATAAATTAAATAACCAAAGGTTCATTGTCTTATTAAAAATGATAATAAAAATCATGTTACCTGTGGAGGGGTTTTATAGTCCTTAATTGAAAATTTTATTAATAAATCTCCTGATTGATCACTATTCCAAGTATGGCTTTCTGATTTCCAAGCAAAGTTTAGACTTTGAGCCTGATCTTTTGTAGGCCATCTGGGTGTCAGGGACCCACTTGGCAGGGAACAAGTTCCCTAATTGGTGAGCCAAGGCCCCTAAGTTAAATCCTGCTATTACCGAGCCAATAGGAACCGTGACTATTGCAAGGTGTCCTAGGTGTCCCAGGTAAGCAAATCTTCCAAACATAGAACTGAACCAACCAATTAGGTAGTATTCCACCACATACATCAAGAGGTAGAAGGAAGCGTAAGGTCTAACCAGAGCAGGTTTGGTAGGAGGCAGAGTAAACAAACAACTATATTGGAATTTACGTCCCCAGTGGCCGGAGGGGTACTTGAACCATCTGTGGGCGAGGGATTCCTTTTGATAGGCATCATCTGAAGAAGAGTTGTACCAGTCAGCTGTAGGTGTTGGGTTTTCCAAGGTTGATACCACTGGCAAGAAGGAAGCTAGAAACCAGAACAGGAATAGAATTCCTCTCATGGCTTCAAAAATAAGATATCAGAAGGTGAATGAGTAGCAGGTATAGGATAAAGTCTTTATTGTTGGAACAAGTGGAAATGATAGAAATAACTCTCTTAAATACCAAAAGAGTGAGGCTGGGTTATTTAAGAGGATCTTATGGTAGTAGGTGATTTGACAGTGATTTTCATGAGGATAATGTTTAAAAATAATACCTGTTGCATGTCTGCCTTAATTCAGAACTGAATGGTTTGTATAGCCTCATAGTTGCAATATATGAGCCAAAAGCAAGACACAAGATTGGAAACAATTAAGTGGGTTAAAGACTTAAGACACCGGAAATTAAAGTATGGAGCCATATACTTAAGAAGAGACCTTAGATTTGAGAGCGGCAGAGTGACCCAAGGCAGCCAATCAGGCTTCAAGCGTATAGTGACGTAACTTAAATGATTATTTAAGATTTCCAGAGCAAAATCAAAGTTGTAAATGAGCTTCAAATAAAAGAAACCAATATAAACAGGTAATATAAAATCATACAGATAGTATATACTAACAGTTGACTTGTCTGTAAGGCTTCAGGTTCAATCCCCATCTGGGATAGTGTTCAAGGTAAAGGCAATGTCTAGACTCTGATTGATGGTTCTTTTTTCCTTAAAATATTTTAAAGAATTACCCAAATAATTGAAGTAGGCAGGGAAGAAATCCCTGACACTGGGGTTTTCTGAGTTTTCTTTGATAAAAATATTTATGACAAGTGTTCAGAATTTTTAGGCTGGGAGACTTAGATACTCAGTCCCTGAATACAGGTTTGCTGAGTAGCTTCCCTGCTTAGGTACTGGTGAGCCAAAGATTCAGATGTTCCATTGGTTATAATTAAGCCCTTGTATAAAAAAGGCTTTGAACCCCAATAGTGTCAGGGATTCACTTATTAGGGAGCTTTTCTCCAATTGAGTGAAGAAGTGCTCCCAAGTTAAACTTCACTAGAGTGGAACCTACTGGGATTCATATCATTAAAATATGGAGTATATGTCCTAGTAATTCAAATTTTCCCAAGAAGGGTGTAAAGCAATTTAACAAATAGTATATGTTGTTGTATCCTAAGACCAACCAAGGGTCTTTAGGATGAATGATTGGAGGAAAGCAAGCAGTTTCAACATAGGGGGTATGGTGGCGGTATGGACCAAATCAATACCAAATGGAGTCTTCAGATTTATTAGTGGGAGTTGGTTCAGGAGTCTTAAAGTTCACCTTTGCCTCTTATATCCTTATAACACACAAAAACCCTACACAAGAAGGAGGGATTTCATGTTTTTGGGGATAAACTCAATTTATCTACTAACCAGTTAGAGTTTGAAAATATAGACTTTATTTGAGATTCTTTGAGAGGAATAAAATTGTTGGAGCAATTTTCTCAGGAAAGAATAGTCAGCTTAAATACTGAGTGAAGCTGGGAGAGGGACAAGGTGGTTACTAAAGGATCTTGCAAGGACTAGTGAGAAAGTATTGCCTTGCAGGACTGCAGAAGGCTGCAGCCTGCAATTCAAGAAGAATTAAGGTTTTTAAAACATTTGGGCTGCAATTTGGTGCCTTGCTTTGGACCAAGGTGATTTCTTGGCTTGGATGTGAGTTATTCCCTTGACTTGAGTGGTTTTCTGTATCTGATTGGTCCTTTGGAGCCCCTGGGTGTTTTTTGGGTTGTTTGGTGCATTTTGTTTTACTCTGATTGGCTTACTTTGACGATTTAATGCTTCTGGAGCCATAATTCATTAATTTAATGTTAATTGTGATGCCAGCATGGTCAATTAAGCGCTGGGAATCTTGCATTGCTTTAGAATTTATATTACAAATAAAAGTTTTTGCTTTTGCTCTGGTTTTGTTTTGAATATTGTTACTAAGACGGTTTAAACAATTCAAACATGTTTCCAAGGTGTCTTCATTAATAAATTTGCTAAAAATTGTTGTTCATGATTTCACATTTATAAATGCAGTCTTGTTGTTGATTTTCCCAGAACCTAATATTACGGCTAATTGTCTTGTAGATTTCTCCTTTGTGAAAGAAACACAATTCCTTACAAATAGTAACATTCTTAACACTCAAAATTCTGTAGAAATATTCAGACTGAAAAGACCCAAGTGTCAGCTGCAAAAACAATGGGACAACAGTTGGTATTTTGGCTGCAGTTTTGAAATCCAATTAACAAATCCAAGGTTCAAATTCCTATCATACCATCATGTTATAAACCACTTGGAATCATATACATGGAAACTAGCCACAAAAACAACAGCTAGCAGCCAAATGAATCTCTGGCTGAGTGCAAACACAGGCAGAGGGTTAGGAGTTTGATTTATGAAGAGAAATTTTATCTCCTCTTTCTTTAGAAATGATAATCCTAAAAAACTGCAGTGCATAAGGTTTCACATTACAATTATTGAAAATGAATATAGTATCTATGTCATGACATTCTGCCTTGGTTACATAATTCTATAACGGTTAATTGATATTCTTAATTATCAACACTATACCTGGTGCTGGTATAGTTGCAGCTATTTGAAAGACAGAAGAAATAAAGATATGATTGTTGTAAATTGCACAATTAATGCTATTTTGATCTGGCCTTCAAATATTGATAGTTGCAAAGATTTGGCTGGTTTTGCCTTCGAGTTCAGAAATTCCCTGCCTTCTGCAAATGGGTCTGGTTCAATATCCAACCATTCCAGATTGTTGTACCTGTCTGTGGTTGATCCTGGTATGACCTCATCCTAACTTGACCCCCTCAGCCACTCTGTCTTCCTATTGAGTGATCACCATCTTTGTCAACTATTTAAAGTAGAATCATTACTCCTAATAAAGACAAGTTTATCCACATTTGTGTTGGCATTAATATTCTTCAAGCTTTTTCCTGTCTTTTCTGCCAAAAGGACTTTTACATCTCATTTTCCAGGAAATTAAGGTACATGTCCTTAATTTTGCCCTGAAGGCTAACCCAAGGCTAGCTTTGAACCTCAGATCTTTTGTAATAAAGATTTCTGGCTGTGTCCTCCAGGATGGCGTCCCCTGGAGCCAAACACAACAAAATGGTGCTCACTACAGGGGCTGCAAGCCCCTTGGTTACCCTGTTCCCACACACATTCTCTGGTCCCTCTCCCTTTGTTTCCAAAGTACAAGATCAACCTAAAGTTTCTAGTCCCCCTCTAGAAGAAGACATCACCAATGCCCCCGCAAATCCTATGGTCTTGGTTCTGTCTCCCAGGCCCGCATGGGCCCCCTTCCTGCTTTCTCCCTCAACTATGAGCTAGCTTGTGCTGCCGCCCGCTCCCTTCTTTATTCTGGCACGGTAGCCATGCACTCTATCCCTGGCCTCTGTCCCGGGTACGCCTCTGAAGACCTGTACTCTTTTCTTTAGGACTTTGGTCTCCCCCCTGCGTTGATGGAATTCATGGATACTATTGGCGTGTTGATCAACCGTTCATTCAACCTGTCCTAGTTCACCACCAACTTGCCTTAGGATCCCAAAATCAACTGTTAGATGCTGTAGCCACCGCCGTTTCAAGTAACCATGCTCAAAATATGGCCTACCAAGAATGGTCACACAGTCTCTTTGCTTATATTTCTGACAACCAGCGCAACTTGTTGGCGTCACAGAAGTATTTAATTGCCTCCCTGAACTCCCTTTGTTCCTCACTCCCTGGATACATAAAGGATCAAAAATGCAAATTGGATGAACATCAGGCAGCATGGCGTGAGCAAATTGAGGCTTTTCTGATAAACCGTCAGTAGGACTTTGAGACTCTGGTTAGTGAGCTCAATCAATTCAGAGAGCATGTCAACTTGAAACTTAAATTGATAGGAGCTCATGTCAATACTTGGGGCCACCACCTGCAGCATCAATATGGTCTGGATAAGGCTGTACTAGGCAACACTCTATACCAGGTGCAAAATTATGTGGATGACAGGGTAGTGTCTATTGAGGTGACCCCTCCTGCTCCTCCTGTTGAGAACCCATCTGATTTTGAAACCAAGGTATGGGAGGCTATTACCAAACTCAAGGCTACCACTCAACGCCAAGCTTCTGTGCAGAACCCCCCTCCAGTCAAACCTATGCCTAACCCTTGTATTGCCTCCCTCACTGATCAGGTGGCTACTTTACGAGGTGAAATTGAGTACTTAAGACAGCGCCTCTCTAATTATGAAGATTTGTCATCTGAAGCTGAAGATGAAGAGGAAGGTGAAGTTGCTAATACTTACGCTCATGACAATCATGGTTGTTGCCTGGGTCTGGAAGTTCAACCCCTGGTTCACTGTGCGCGTGCTCTAGATCAACTTGCCAAAGTGATAAATGATATAGCTGATAGGCAAGACACATTAGAAAGAGAGGTCCAAAACCTCTCCCGCTTTACTGAGACCCTAAATGGACAAGTCACCCCCTTGGTTGCTCAGACCACTTCTCTGGCTACTTGTGTCAATGAGATTGCTGGCACCCTGGTAGTACAACAAATCAAGATTGATGAATTTGGGACTGATGCCGCCACTGCTTGGGACATTAGTGGGCAGAACAGCTCTACCTTGGACACTCTAGAGGAAAGCCTTCAACTCCTCTGGGCTAGACAACCTGCTGCTGAATCTGAGTTTGAGGGCAACCCTCATATTAATGTCCTCAACCCTGGTGAAAACAGTCAGTTCTTGTCCTTGTCTATTGACCCAAACTATAAGCCAACCTTCAAACAGATATTAGATCCAAAGACCTCTACCATTGCTGCTTTTCTGACCATTTACAAAACTGCAATGTTTAGGGCTACTGACGAGCTCAATAAAGAACACATCCTCACCTGTCTCCATCCCACTTGCCAGGAAGTTGTGGTCCCCAAGCTCCCCTCCATTGTCACTTGGGGGGACATGAAGCGCCTACTTATTGAGGAGTTTGGAGGAGACCTCAGCTTGGAGGTCAAGAAGGATGCATTTATGAATATTGCTTTCAAACCCAAGGAAACCCTGGCTGAGTTTGCAGATTGTTTCTACATTGAAGGCCAGCAGTTAATTACCAGTCAACAGTTAACTCCACAGGAAGCCTACATGGCTTGTTCAAATGCTTTGAAGGTGAACCAGCTTCTATGCCTAAACTTTAAGGCACACAAGGCTTCACTCACTTCCATGAAGAGTATTAAGACGCTCCTATAAGATATGCATTTGACACATGGAGGTACAGTGTTACGTGAGAGTAAAGCCAATAATGCTGGAACTACCTCTTGTACACCGCACATTATGACTCTGGGTACTAGTGGACAGGCTAAGAGGCAAGGCTGCCATAACTGTGGCCAGATTGGGCAACACTTACACACTTGCACTAATCCCCAAGTGGAAGGTTGTGACCCCAGGAACAGTTGGGAAAAGAGAGGTCAGCTTAGAAACAGAGACACTCTCTGCTGACCAATCTCCCCTGTCTCCCCCTGATCCTCCGTCTGATGAGGAAACTCCCTCTTCCTCTGGCCCAACTAACCTTTGTCTATTTCACAATCTCTCCAGTGATTTGGAGCCTGAAGATTCTGATAGTGAAGACTCTGATAGTTATGGCTATTCTGTCCTGGCTGTTCCAGAAACCATCCCTGTACCATACAAGCTTCACTCTGGGAAGACTACCACTAAAGCCTGAGTACCTACAAGTGAAGCTAAGTCCATGGTGGCTTGCCATTACCTAGCCCAAGCCCACCAACCTCCCATCTTGGTTGCCTCTTCTGAGGAAGCAGCCAAGCTAGACAAAGCTCTTTTCCACAACGTAACTGTATCCCTCCCACTACAGACTGTATATAAGGAAATTCCTGCGTTACAGTGCATGCTAGCTAAATGGGAAAATGAGATAGAGGCTGCGCAAGACGTGTTGACAGTCTTGCCTCCCTTTGGAAAAGATACAACCTGCGTGGAAGTATCAATCCAAAAGGTTAAGATCAAAGCCATCTTAGACACGGGTTCCCCAGTCAACGTGGTATCTTCCAAACTAATAAAGAAACTTAAGTTGGCCCCTGACCTCAACTACACGCAGTTGTATGACACAGCTGGAATGGCACAAACACAGGCCATTGGTGCCTACTCCACTCTATCCATGAGGTTTGGGAAACTCCTTATTGCTTCCCCTGCGGTGGTCCTTGAGAACAAAAGCTATGACCTCTTGATTGGTACTCAATTCCTCCGAGAATATAATGGGATTGTAAACTTACAAGATGGATACCTTTTGCTCTTGGGATATGAGGTTCCTTTGATTTTTGAAGAACCTCTGCACCTCCCAGGAAAACGTCTTAAAACTTGTGTGCTTGAATACCATACAGGTATCTTCTCTCTCAAGTATAGGACCCACTCCTCCAACATGCGTACCCCCCTCCTTCCTGCCCTGCGGACAAAGGGGACCTCTGCTAGCGCCAGCGGCTATAACCATTCCCCTGGGCTCTCAGGTGGTGATTGATTCCCAGATTTCTTATGAGCTACCTGAAAAGTCCTTCTTCAAACTTTACTCACCTGAATCCTTAAGTTGTACTGAGCCCCACCTGTGTCCTGGGATTTTAGACCAAACCCACAAAGAGCCCGTACAATTACTGCTTGCTAACCTAACGGCCCTGCCCATGCAGGTGACCAGAGGCCAGGTTATGGGACATGGTTGTATACTTGGAGCAGAACAAGTATCCTCCCTCTACCCCTTTGGGTCTCTCAGTGATTTCAATTTACCTGAAGACAATCCTCAAGTTCTTTCTTTGTTCACCGCTGCTGATTTCCCCCAATTGTCCCCTGTCCAACAAAAAGACATGTTGGACCTGCTCAATCAGTTCAGCAACATCTTTGCCTCTGGACCTACAGACTATGGCCTAGCTAAAGGAGTCATTCATAAGATTGATACTGGGGATGCGCCCCCTTTTTGTGCTAAACCATACCGCTGTAGTAGGGTGGAAGATGCTCAGGTGTTTAAAGAACTCAAACAACTTCTGGACGCCAGGTTACTAGCTCCTTCCCAAAGTCCTTGGGCTTCCCTGTTACTGATTCTCAAGAAGAAAGATGGTGGACACCACATTGTAATGGACTATTGTTGCCTGAACTCTCTCACTAAGAAAGACTTGTACCCCTTGCCCAGAATTGGCAATGCTCTCAGACAGCTGGGTGGTTCTAAGTTTTTCTCTGCCATGGATCTAGCTTCAGGGTACTGGCAGGTTGACTTATCTCCTGAAGATTGAGAAAGGCTGCACTTATTACCTCAGAAGGCCTCTTTGAACCCACTTGTATGCCCCAAGGACTCTGCAATGACCTGGCTATATTTCAATGGGTTATGGACTCCATCTTGCGAATTTTAAAGCTCTCCTGTGTCCTTGTGTACCTTGATGATATCACTGTATTCAGCGCAACCTTTACCAACCACTTGGATCACCTCAAGGCTATCTTCATCAAGATTTGCAAAGCTGGCTTGAAACTCAAACCCTCCAAGTGCTCCTTCTTCAAGGAACGTCTTGTGTTCCTAGGGCATGAAGTCACTCAAACTGGAATCCACCCCATGAATAATAGGGTGGAAGCCATTGACAAGATGCTACCTCCCACAAATCTTTGTGAGGTTCAAGTATTCCTTGGTATGATGGGCTACTACCAACAGTTCATACCTGACTTTGCTGAACTGAGCAAACCCCTTGTCTAACTGCTTTGCAACGTTCCCTTTGAATGGACTGACAGCCAACAACAAGCATTCAAAGCACTGAAGGCCAAGCTCAAGGATGCTCCTATCTTAGTCTATCCTGATTATGATAAAGAGTTCATCTTGTATACTGACGCTAGTGGGGTAGCTGTGGGTGCCATCCTTGCCCAACTTGACAATGAGGGCGTGGATTGACCTGTAGCCTACTTGTCAAGAGTCCTCAATAAGCACGAGAAGAACTACAGTGTCACTGAGAAGGAATGTCTGGTGGTGCTGCATGCGGTGAAACAGTTTTGGCATTACATCTATGGGGCCCGCTTCACGGTAGTCACAGATCACTCCTCCCTCAAATGGCTACAACAGCTAAAGGAACCTGAAGGTCAACTAGCGCGTTGGGCTCTGCGTCTACAAGGGTATGATTATACTGTGATACACCATCCTGGGGCCCAATATCAGAACGCTGATGGCCTGTCAAGAATGCCAATCCTAGCTATCCATCCCACTGACGCTGATCAACTATATGAGCTAATAGGGTATCCTGACTCTTGGACCACTGAGCCAGAAGACATCTGCTTGGCACTACAGACTCTATCCAAGAACACTATAATTTGTGATGGACAACTCTTCAAAAAGGTTAACAATGCCCACCTACCCTACATTTGCCCTAGCATGAAGATAGCCATTATCCTCCAAGCACATATTGACACTGGCCATGGAGGCATAGCCAAGACTCATGACTGGTTGTGCAAAAACTTCTATTGGGAAAACATGCGCCTCTTGACCCCTGATGTCCTTGCCTCCTGTCATCCCTGTCAGCTCCAACACCCTTGCCTGTCCCAACACCAGTTCAAACTCATCCCTCCAAAGCATGCCTTCCACACAGTGAGTATTGATGCTGTTGGGCCTTTCCCCTGGTCTAGGTTGGGATTTTGGTTTATCTTGGTTGCTGTAGACCACTTTAGCAAGTGGGTTGAAGCCAGGGCAACAAAATATATAACTGCTAGGACCACGACTACTTTCTTGCTGCAAGACATTTTCTATTGACATGGCTGCCCTCAAGTCCTGCTCTCTGACAATGGTACCAACTTCAATGCTCGCCTCATCACTTCTATTGTCAAAGCCATGGGGACTCACAAGTTGTTCTCTGCACCATATAATACCTCAAATAATGGAACTGTCAAACAAGCAAACTCCACCCTGGTATCCATCATGAGAAAACTGACGCTCTCTGACGCTGCCAATTGGGACATGTTCCTCCCTGCTGCCCCCTTTGCTTACAGTCTTAGTAGACAATGAGTGACTAGCCAATCCCCTTTTGCCATGATGTATGGACGTGAGGCCCCTACCCCCTCAATCTTGGGACCCCCTTTGATTGAATTCAATACATCTGCAAATCCTGAGGCCCATGTTAAAGACTTAACCAATTGTATCATTGACATCCAGGCGGCCGCTTACTCCACTACTTATAAGGTTAAGGCTCCGGAGCTCTCCCTGTCCAATGCTACTAGAGCCCCCCTCCCTGAGTATCAAGTAGGTGATCTAGTTCTCTACTAACAGAATTGTACAGGTAGTAGAGCCCACAAGCTGTATTCTCTATGGGTTGGGCCCTGTGAGGTCACCTTTAAGTAGGGCGTCAAGTACACCATGAAACTACTGTCTTCTGGACATCCTTTTGCCTGAGTTCACTCCAAATTCCTCTGCAAATATCAACTCCCTGTGTCCAATCTTGAGGGGGGAGATGTCGTAAATTGCACAATTAATGCTATTTTGATCTGGCCTTCAAATATTGATAGTTGCAAAGATTTGGCTGGTTTTGCCTTCAAGTTTGGAAATTCCCTGCCTTCTGCAAATGGGTCTGGTTTAATATATACTCATTCTGGATTGTTGTACCTGTCTGTGGTTGATCCTGGTATGACCTCATCCCAACATGACCCCCTCAGCCACTCTGTCTTCATATTGAGTGATCACCGTCCCTTGTCAACTATTTAAAGTAGAATCATTACTCCCAATAAAGACAAGTTTATCCACATTTGTGTTGGCATTAATATTCTTCAAGCTTTTTCCTGTCTTTTCTGCCAAAAGGACTTTTACATCTTGTTTTCCAGGAAATTAAGGTATGTGCCCTTAATTTTGCCCTGAAGTCTAACCCAAGGCTAGCTTCAAACCTCAGATCTTTTGTAATAAAGATTTCCTGCTGTGTCCTCCAGGATGTTGTCCCCTGGAGCTGAACACAACAATGGTGAGAATATTTTATTGGTTAAAGCATTGAAGATTATATATGGAATGTGGTTTGGCTAATTTTTGGCATGAGAAGAGCGTGTTCAGCAGGTATTCTTAACAGTAGTAAAGTAGTGGTGGCTCAGGAAATGATAAAACAACAAAGAAACTGGTTTCATATGACTATCCATTTAGGGAAGGTAGTTATGATCTGTTGCTGTCCAAACTTGAATGTCAAAAGTTCTTGTGGAATCATGTGCACTGATATTCAATGGTACAATTGTTGCATTTGAAACCTTCATAATGGCTGATAAATAGGCATAGAAATTAAACACAATAAAACAGTTTTGTAGCCATACAACTTTTTATTATTTTATGCCTAATGGATAGTCTATTGTCTTATCTAACTAGGAGCTGCAACATTTATCCCCACTGTATCAGACAATATGGTTTAAAAATGTGACATCTCAAGAGAGCAGTCATGATAGGCAGATATCCCAAGAGAACTCCCAAGACATCACAGAAGAGGATGCAAGTAGAATAGGACATGCCATCTCAAAAATGCCACTTTGATTTACGCCATCTCAAATTTAATCCAAGATGGCGTTTTTTGCATCAGTGATTTTGAATCACAAAAAACAAAATAATTAATAAAATAGTTAAATTTACATATGCTTTTATAATGCAGCACCTCAAATTTATGGCATCTCAATTTTTTCATTTTGAGCTAGATTAATTAAATCTTATTTTGCTAACAATTTTACATATAAAATCACTTAGTGTGGGGTGTGTTTACACTATCTTGATTTTACGTCATCTCAAATAACACTATTTATCTTTAACTAAAAAAGGTACAACACGCCATTTTAAAAACAGCATCTCAAAAAACGCTTATCTCAAACTACATCATCTTGATTTTTAGCTATCTCAATTTTATATTAAAAACACCATTTTGATTTACAGCACCACAACTAAGAAAAACAGGTTTTAAAAGTTTGGATTTTTTGAACTCTTAAAAAACCTAAAGAATTCTCAGAAAAAAAGGTGAAAATTTTTTGGGCTTAAAAAAGCCTCATAATTCCAAATCTGCAATAAAACAATGGGGCTAATTAGTAGCAAAAAGGTTGTTTAAAGCCCAAAAGTCAAAATACACAAAAATAACCATTTTCATCTATTATAACTATGATCTATACTTTAAAATAAGCAGATATTTGTACCAAATACTAAATAAAATTAAAATAATAAAATTAAAGGAAATAAGAGAGAATATAAAGTAATATTTATTGGAAAATGGCTCAAACATTGGTAGAAAGAGCAACTGAGATAGCTTGGAGATGCTCAAGCTTTCTATCCTTAGGATAGTATGCAAGAACAACCTTGCTGATCTCCGTGTACTTTTTCACGCTTTGGTCTGCTTAGGGGGTTGCCCTTAGTCTTCATGCTGGTCTTGAAGAGGCAGGCAGATATAAACTGCTGTGTTTTTAGTTGCACCATTATCTTGTTAGATTTGGGCTTCTGAACCCTGACCATTGTAGCAAACTGGCTATGCCACCCTTCAAGGGAAGAGGTGGTCTTGATGAGACCATCTTTGACCTGCTTATAGAAGTTCCACTGGATTGAGTTATTGCCTTTTCTGATGCGGCATGCTTCTTGGAAAACTCCAACCCATTGAGTCTCAAAATATTCAATGAATGGAGCAAATGCTTTCTGGGTTGGCAAGGATATAGAGATGGCGGAGGAAGGCATCATAGAAGGCATTAGTCTTCTCCTTTCTAACCAGAGAAAGGGCAGCAAAGCAATTGAAGACTTCCTTGGCCTTTTTTGAGCCTTATGCATTGACAAGATCATGTAAATCTGAGCATTTTTGAAGGCAGCGGTGGAGTGCCTACTGAAAGTGAAAGTAGCATCTCTGGGGGGAGCTCTTGAAGACTTTTATGAAGGCATTTTCATGAGCCTGTTTAAAATCTATTACCAGATATTTGTGGTATGAAAGGCTTTCTGCCTGCTTTTTGGTTGGGATGGCTTTCTCTTCCTGGGGCTGGGCCTTCTTTTTGCGCCCTCTAGTCTCCTTTGGCTCCTCTTTGATGGTTGGAAGGATCTCATCCAACTTGGCCTTCAAAATTGAAAGAGCACAGACATAAGATTACTGCTTCTAATTTTAGAGGAAAAAGAAGACCAAGGGAAGAACTATATTTCCCAACTTCCTGTTAATGTTTCAAAGCTGACTAAATAGCTTTGGACAGGTGAAGAAGGTTCCATCTGCAAGCCAGGTATTGAAGTTAGGAAGGTTGTGGAGATCCTGGGAGGTAGCAAAGCAAATAATTTGCTCATGGGCATGTTGGCCGTCATTGTTAATGAGGAATCTCTCTTCATGCTGTGAAAGCTTCTTCTCCTCAGTTAGAATCACTTGATTGATTGATGTAGCACTGACACCTTCAGTGCCCAGAGCATACCTCTAATTAGTGAGGTATCTCTGCAATTTTGTGGCGCCACCAACAGTAGCAAGTTGGGAGTCATTGAGATTTAGAAGGACATCATTCAATACATCAGTGGATGTTAGATCCCTGATGATTGGGATAACCTGGCAAAGAAACCAGCGGATTAGTTGATACAGGTGGTCAAAAGGCTCAGTGCAGTCATGACCAATAGTTAGGGCTTTGAATCTTGTAAACCCATAGGTAGTTAGACTTTCAGAGCACCCAAAGTTATCACATTTGTAGTGATGCTGGCGTATTACTTTCTTTTCATTGTTACAGCTGAAGCTGTACAATTTATATACAAAGCCAACACCCCCCTTCTTGGTCATAACTGGGTAGCTGGCAGGGTATGTGGTGGGCACAGCAAAGCTGCCATTTCAATTGCAGATATTGTGCACAGTGTTAAGATCCCAGAGATCAATTGGCTCATCAACAGAAGTGCCAGGATCAGGCTCCTCTTCCTCTTCAGGCTCTGAGGTGGGATCAGAATGGCAGTTGAAGTTGAATAACTTTTCCTGGGGTTCTGAGGGGAGTACACAAATGGAGAGTGAGGAGGGATGGGGCTGGTTTCCTCAGGCTCTGGGGATGATATGGGGTCTTGAGGGAAGCTTTAGCCTTAGAAGGCTGCTTTTTTGGGGAACTCTTGGCCTTTTTGACCTTGGGAGGAGTGACCTTGGACTTGGAGGACTTTGTGGCCTTAGACCTGGCTTTATTGATTGACTTGGGAGGCATCTAAAAGTGAATTAGTATCAAAATATGAGCAATTTGGGGACCATTTTTAAAGAGAAAAATTAGAATTTTTTAAATATAAAAATAGTTGATATTTTTACATGGAATTGTAGAAAAAGTCTTTAAATATATAATATCAAAAAATCAATGTTTTTAGTTTTGGAATTTTTTTTATCAGTAGTTCAAGTATGCAAAACTTTGAGTTTTGACTGAAAACTTGAATTCAAATGGTGTTTTTGAAGTGATGTAATCAAGGTGCTGTAGCTCAAAAACAAATTGTTTATGACCATTTTTATATTAAATTAACAAATTTCCAGTGGAGCTACCTCAACCAGGCCAAAGATTAAAACTTGAATATTTCAAAAAATAGCTTATACAATTGGGGTTAAAAAGTACCCAGTTGTTTAGAGGAGGTCAAAAATTTATATCTGCAAAGTTTCAGGAAATTTCTTACATTTTTTTATTAATATGAGTTTTAGCGTCAATTTAAACTTTTGAAAAGTGGAAGTAAGAATCACGGTGGGGGAATCAATATAGCATAGCCTGGCGTCATCTGTAATTTCCACTTTTTTTTCTCCTATTCATTGTGCGCATCAAATCTATTGGGTGATATAAAACTTGGTGGAATTTGAAGTGACGTAAATCAAAATGGCGTAATCACCCCCTTCCATATTAAAATCACTATTGAAATATTTTATTAAGAGATTCCTTATCAATGTATCTGTCAGGATTGACAATTTGTTACCCCAGGGAACCTGGGCCCAAGGGTGGGATTCAAACCCTGAACCTACATTCCCGCAGGCCGCTGGGCCCATGGACCAAGGGCCCGCCTGCCAGCGTTTTTTTGGGATCAAGCCCCTTCAAGCTGAGGCTCGCGCTAAGTCCCAAAGCCAGAATACCTGTATCAGCTCAACCATGGTGACATCCAAAGAGGAGCCTCTTGAATTGCCTAATGGAAGCAGAGATGGCACCTCTGTGAATTTCATGAGTTTGAAGTCCTCTCAAGTGACCAATCAAACCCTACTGCCAAAGATAACCCAGACTTTGGGCCTGACCCTGTGACCACAACAAAGAATCAAGAAAATTGAGTGACCAAATTGGACGTTCTGACCAATGAGAGAACACCCAGCCAAGGTGCCATTTTGCCGCTCCCACACCTGGACCCTCTGGCTGCCTGCCCACATTTTTCCTGATATTTTGATAAAGCCCTGATGGAAAATACTAAGTTTGGAGGCGGAATGCTATATATGCCTATAGATTCTGCACTAAAACCTTATTGCCATTTTTAAATAAAGGTTATGTTACTTTGGCTTTTACAGCTATTGCCATATTTTGTATTTGCCATCTATCAATTCAGTTCAAGATCTCCTGACTCTCCTGCCCCACTTCCTGCAGTTTTTCATCCATCTGGTGCACCCTTTGGGCCTGTTCACTTCACTGATTATCCCTTGAAGCCCAAATATAAGGATTATACACCAGAGAAAATCCTTGAACTTGACCTGCTAGCCCACATCCAATCTGCCATTAGATACAAAGCCAAGGCCTGTGGATATTCTCAACCCCAAAACTATTTAGAGAAAAATTCAATTATCTCCTGGCCTACAATATTTATATGGAACCGCCCGTAAGGCCCAAGCCAATGCCAGCCTCTTCACCCAAACTTCCAACCAACCATACCAGCAAGCTTTTTGGAATAGTGTACATCACCCTCACAGAGGTGGTGGACACCATTGTACTGGCCGCTGGCCCATGGTCTTGGGTGGGGAAGTCTGCTTCCTACCTTCTAAAGTTAGCTCCTCTCTTGTGGTGGGCCCTGCCTGCAAAAACTCCGGCCCAAGTTACCCCCAGAATTGGCAGGCCAGCTGTCCAAGACTGGATCCCTGACAGTATCAATGTATAGATAAGTTATAAATTGTATATAGTAAAAGTGGCTTTTTCTACCAGGCAATGTAAATCACTAGTAGTACTATTATAGTGGTGTTATTTTAGGTTGTTCTTAGTATAAGCGTCTTAGATTAATATTATAGGAACACCTTCTGCCACTGTACAACAGGCTTTATTTTAGTTTGGGAATAAGCTTATTTTAGTTAAAGATAAATAGTGTAATTCAAAATGATGTAAAGTTGAGATGGCGTGAATGCCCCACACTAAGTGATTTAATATGTAAATAAAGTTAGCAATTAAGATTTAATTAATCTGACTCAAAGTGACAATATTAATATAGCGTAAATTCAAGATGCCGCATTATAAAACTATATGTAAATTTTAACTATTTTATTAATTTTTTTTGTGATTCATAATTACTAACGCAAAAAACGCCAACTCAAATTAAAATTTGAGATGGCGTAATTTGAAGTGCCATTTTTGAAATGGCATGTCCTATCCTAAAATAAGTCTATTCCCACAATAAATCAAAGCCTTTTGTATACAATCAGAAGATGATCCTATAGTATTAATTTAATACACTTAATTAGAATAACCTAAAACAACACTATTATGGTAGTCCTACTAATGATTTTCATTGCTGGGTAAAAAAACCATTTTTGATACATTAATTTATAGCTTATTTATACATATATACATTGATAGGAGTTATCTTAATAAAATATTTTACTAGTGATTTTAATATGGAAGGAAGTGATTAAACCATTTCAATTTAAGTCACTTTAAATTCCACCAAGTTTCATATCACCCAATAGATTTGATGTGCACAATGGATAGGGGAAAATAAGGGGAAGTTTCATATGGTGTTCCTCTACACTATATTGATTCCCCTACCGCAATTCTTGCTTTCCACTTATAAAAAGTACTTTTTCATGCCAAAAACCATATTAATAAAGAATGTAAAAAATTCACTGAAACTTTGCAAATATATTTTTTGGCCTCCTCTAAAAAACTGAGTACTTTTTAACTCCAGGTATATAAACTATTTTTTTGAAATATTCAAGTTTTACTCTTTGGCACAGTTGAGGTAGCTCCACCGGAAATTTGTTAATTTAATATAAAAAATGGTCAAAAACAATTTGTTTTTGAGCTATGGCACCTCAATTGCGTCACTTTAAAAACACCATTTTGAATGCAAGTTTTCAGTCAAAACTCAAAGTTTTGCATACTTGAACTACTGATAAAAAAATTCCAAAACTAAAAACATTGATTTTTTGATATTATATATTTAAAGACTTTTTCTACAATTCCATGTAAAAATATCAACTATTTTTATATTTAAAAAATTCTAATTTTTCTCTTTAAAAATGGTCCCCAAATTGCTCATATTTTGATACTAATTAACTTTTAGATGCCTCTCAAGTCAACTACCAAAGCTTTGTCCAAGGCCTTCAAGTCCAAGACCACTCCTCCTAAGGCAAAAAAGGCCAATAATTCCCCAAAGAATCAGACTTATAAGACTAAAGATCTCCCCAAGACCCCCACACCATCCTCAGAGCCTGAGGACACCAGCCCCACCCCTCCTCAGATCCCCAGGAAAAGTTTAACTTTAACTGCCACTCTGATCTCACCTCAAATCCTGAAGAGGAAGAGGAGAAGGAGCCTGTTGCTCCTGTAGATGGGGAAATTGAGCTCTGGGATTTAAATACTGTCCATATATCTGTAATTGCAATGACACCTTTGCTGTGCCCTCAATACACCCTGCTAGCTACCCTATAATGACCAAGAAGGGGAACTAGCTTTGTATACAAGAGATACAGCTTTAGCTGTAATTACAAGAAGAAATCAATCCGTCAACATCACTTCAAATGTGATAATGTTGGGTGCTCTGAAAGGCTCATCACTTATGGGTTTACAAGATTCAAAGCCCTAACTATTGGTCATGACTGCGCTGAGCCTTTTGACCACCTGTATCAACTAGTCTGCTGGTTTCTTTGCTAATTCATCCCAACCACCAGAGATAAAACCTCCACTGAGGTTGTCAATGATGCCCTCCTGAACTTGAATGACTCCCAACTTGCATCTTTTGGTGATGTACCCAAATTTCAGAGATACCTCACTGATCAGATGTATGCTCTGAGCACTGAAGGCAACAGTTCAACTTCCATCAACCAGTTAGTCTTAATTGAAGAGAAGAAGCTATCCTGCCATGAAGAGAGATTCCTCCTCCATGATGACAGCCAAAATGCCCCCAAGTGTATTATCTGCTTTGCCACAATCCAGGATCTACACAACCTGCTGAAATGCAAGACCTGACTTGCAGATGGCACTTTTTCAACCTGCCCAAAGCTCTTCAGCCAGCTTTGGAATATCCATGGGCAGGTTGGTAAATCTAGTTCTTCACCTTGTTTTTTACTTCCTCCCCAACAAGAAGCAGGACACATATGTCCGTGCTCTCACTATTCTGAAGAATAAACTTGATGAGATCATCCCCAAATTAGAAGAGGAGCCCAAGGAGACTAGAGTGTGCAAGAAGAAGACCATCTACCAAGAAGAAGATGCTCCCACCCCAACAAAGAAAAGACAAAAAGCCTTCCCTACCACAAATATCTGGTAGTGGATTTTAAACAGGCTCATGAAAATGCCTTCATCAAAGTCTTCAAGAGCTCCCCCAGTGATGTTAATTTTACTTTCAGCAGGCACTCTGCCGCTGCCTTCAAAAATGCTCAGATCTGCATGAGCTCATCAATGCAGAAAGCACAAAAGAGGCCAAGGAAGTCTTCAATTGCTTTGCTGCCCTTTCTCTGGTTAGAAAGGAGAAGACTAATGCCTTCTATGATGCCATCCTCTGCTATCCCTATATCCTTGCCAACCAAGAAAGCATTTGCTCCTTTCATAGAATATTTTGAGCTCAATGGGTTGGAGTTTTCCAAGAAGCATGCCACATCAGAAAAGGCAATGAATCAATCCAGTGGAACTTCTATAAGCAGGTCAAAGACGGTCTCATCAAGACTAACTTTTCTCTTGAAGGGTGGCATAGCCAGTTTGCTACAAGGGTCAGGGTTATGAAGCCCAAATTCAACAAGATAATGGTGCATCTAAAAACACAGCAGGTCATATCTGCCCTCCTTTTCAAGACTGACATGAAGACCAAGGGCAACTCCCCCAAGCAGACCAAAGTGGTGAAAAAGTACACAGAGATCAATAAGGTGGTTATTGTATACTGTCCTATTTGTAGAAGTATAGGGTTCTATTTTCTACAATTATTTAGTCAAGATCCTAACTCTTTATACTATACCTGAGGATGGTATAGTTACAGCCTTGAGTAGGACAGAAGAATATAAGGATACATTGATAAAATTGGTATTTATTTAGATAATTATGTAGTTATATAGTAGAAGGCAGGGGAAATTTTACCAGGGGAAAGGAGGCACAGACAGAAGGACTTTCCAAATGGAGGGAAGTGGAGAGACACAGTAGAAAGAGCCGCACAACAAAAAATCTGGTTTCATGTGCCTTGCCTAATGGAGGCAAGTGGCAATTGTTTTTGCCACTTTACTTATAACCTCAGAAGTAAAGCCTGTGCAGGATGCACAATTAAAATATGCTTCAAACACCAGTTTTCTAGGCGTTTTAAATGTAATTAATCTTTATAAAACTGTGCTGCAATAGGCAATTGTGTGATTATACAATTGTTTTGTTGCTTAAACCCTAAGTGGACAGTAATTTGTCTAATACATACAGGATCCACAACATTCCCCCCCCACTGGATTAGACAACAGGGTTAAAAGAGCTCAGTGTCTCAAGAGGGCGGCTATGATGAACAGTCACTCTAGAAGGGTCACAAGAAGAGCCTTGAAGAAGTTGCAGGTAGTAATTTCCAGGAGGCGTTATTGTACAAGATCAGTGGAAGTGGAGAAGGAAACTAGGAAGCAGGTAGTCCTTCATGATGTGGATGGCAGCTACCTTAACTTGGGGGTTTAACTAGATCAGCTGCAGGTGCTTCAGTTGGTCTTAGTGGAAACAGAACCATTTTTTGCTGCATTGTACCTAGCCTTGATTGATCCCAGAGATATGACAAGGACTGTGTTACAAAGGGGTAATAGCATACATTGGTAGTTCTCCATGCAAGAAGCAGAAGAATACATGGAGACTCAGTTGAGGGAATTACAATTAAATGGCCAGGTGCTCTCAGCCTTGCAACAGAGGACGGTATCTAACATTGTGAAGTCAGTTTTTTGCGCTTGGGCAACACCTGGGGTTAAAGAGGCTCAACTAGTCAGTTGGAAAGTTTCTGATAACTTTGAATAGCGTCTTTAGTGGATCTTTCAGGAAGTGTTGAAGTTGTACATGGTGGAGGGTACTGCCCATCTGGTGCCAATGGTGATGGCTGGCAACCTTGTTCTTTGGGGGTCCAATAGTTGCAACTCCAAGTAGGAGGAGAACATGGGGTCTTCCTTGAATGGGCCTTGTCTGTGTTCTATGGGGCAGGTGGTCAGGTCCCAGTAGAGTATACCATTTGCAAGAGTCTCCTGTGAGACTGTATCTTCTTGGGGGTCGCCCTTCCTGTGGATATTGGTGCCAATTGTATCTCTTGTTTGGTGGGGGTTTGTTGCACAATCCTTGTTAATTGGCTTTGCAGATCCGTAGGCAACCAGTTGTGTTTCTTGGCTGCCATTCAGGTGGTAGAACAGTTGGTGAAGTACTGAGAGAGTCTTGTCAATATCTAATAAGCACCTTATTCTTTCATTCTAATTCCTCATACTTTGGTGCATTGCTATTGCAAACAGAACAACAACTCATGGATTTTTTCAATTAGGCTTTTTTTGGGTTATTGTCCTCATTGGGGCTTACTATTAGTCACTAGGAGCATCACACATATATTGAGTGTATAGTATAGTGATCAATTGCCCAGAATGGGGCTCCTTAAGGGTGTAGGAGTTGGGGCCAGTCTTCTGAATAACTTGAACTGGCCCTTGCCAAAGGGAGGCAAGTTTGGATTTGCAACTGTACCCTCTATTGCTGAAGAAGTAGACTGAGTCTCCTACCAGGTAAGTGGGTAGGGAAGGGCGTTCAGATGCAGCTTGTTCTAGGTCCTGCAACTTATGGTTTAAGTTTATAGTGTAGGCTTCTGATTGCAAGCAAATAAGGGTTTGAACAAGCTTGTTGAGGTATGCCTCTGGGGACACAGCCAGGCTGGGCTTTGCCAAGGAGTATAGTAGAGAGGGGATTCCTGGTTGCCGGCCATAGAGCAGTTGAAAGGGTGGCTTGCCAGTGGCCTGATGGTACCTAATGTTATATGCAAAGGTGGCTGCAGGCAGGAATATATCCCATTCAGTCTCATGTTGATGACTGAGCTTCTGGAGTAGCTGGACCAGGCTCCCATTAGTGCGCTCTACTATGCCATTTGTCTGTGGGTGATAAGGAGTGGATAGTGTCCCACGGATTCCCATCAGTTGGTTGAGGCGGGGGATGATATAAATGGTGAAGTTGGTACTATTGTCTGTCAGCAGGATCTGGGGGCAACCATGTTTGTATATGATATTCTCCAGGATGAACGTGGCTGTCACCAGTGAAGATTGGTTGGTAATTACCTTGGCCTCTAACAATTTATTCAGATGATTAACAGCCTCAATGATGAACTTATTATAGCTGTTGGTAACTGACAAGGGACCCATTATGTCAATGGCTACTGTGTGGAAGGCAAACCTAGGGAGCAAAAAGTCTGTGTTGAAACTTGGTAACCTTAGGTCTCTCAATGTTGCAGTCATGACAGTTGGCTAGCGTATCTACTACGTCAGTGTGCATTCCTTCCCAGAAGCAGTGCTACTGAAACAGAGCTAACTTCTTCTGTATGCCACCATGGCCATTAGTCTTGTGAGCGGTCACCACTGAGTCCATGCATAGGGATGGGCGTATGTAGGGTAGCCAAGAGTCTCCACAAAGCTTCAGGAGTTGTCCCTTAGAGACCTTGGTATCAACAGTTAGCTTCTTGAGAGCTCTCTGTATCTCTACCGGCTCCTCCCCCCACAAAGAAGGATCCTCCACAGGCTTGTCATAGAGAATGTCAGCCATGGGGATACTAAGGCCACAGTAGGAAGGCAGGAGAGACAATCAGCATTCTGGTGGACAGCTCCAGCTTGATGAATGATTTTTTAATTGTAGGCCTGGAGTTTAATGACCCAATGCGCCAGATGCCCTTAATGATCCTTGAGGGTCTTAAGTCATTGTAGGGAGGCAAGGTCTGTTACTAATGTGAAGTGTACCCCATGAATATACACTCTGAATTGTTGGTAGGAGTATATCACAGCCAGGAAATTGCGTTTAGTGACAGTGTAGTTCCTCTTGTGAACATTAAGTGTACACAAGCAGTATCCAATAGGGTTTTTGAGTCCTTCAGAGTCCAGTTGGGAGAGAACTCCCAATTGCAGTCAGTCTAGAATCTGTATGAACCACAAACGGCTTGGCAAAGTCAGTGTGGGCTAGTAAGGGGGCTGCAGTCAGTGTTCCCTTGAGAGAATTGAAGGCACGTTGACATACTGGGCTCCAGAAGAATTCCTTATCAACACAAAGAAGCTGAAAGAGGGGGAAACCAGGGCTGCAAAGTTGGGAATAAAGCATTGGTAGTACCCAATCATCTCCAGGAAGACTTGCACGTCCCGCTTATTGGCTGGTATCTTCATTTTTTTGATGACTTTCACCTTCAGAGGTACAGGGCAGAATCCATCTTGACTAATGATGAACCCCAAGAACTCAAGGTTCTCCTTGAAGAAGTTGCACTTGCGTGGCTTGAGCTTGAGATTATTTGCAAGTAACCTCTGGAAGACTTCCTCCAAGTGTTGCAAGTGATCATTAAAGGTTTGGGAAAACACATTAATGTCATACAGATAGACTAGGACACTGATGAGTTTGAGGTCACCCATCACTGCATCCATAGCCCGTTGGAAGGTAGAGGGGCATTGGACAGACCTTGGGGCATTCTTGTGGGTTAGAATGGCCCTTGATCAGTGATAATTGCACATTTCTTTTAGTCAGCGGGGGGTGAATCAACCTTACAGTAATCACTGATAAGATCCATTGCGCTGAAAGAACTTAGCGCCACCCAGGCAATCCAAGGTATTGTCAATGTGAGGGATGGGGTATGAATCCTTCTTGGTAACAGCATTCAGACATCAGTAGTCAATTACCACTTGGTTGCTGTCATCTTTCTTTTTGACAATCAGGATAGAGGAAGCCCAAGGACTTTTACTGGGGACCAGTAAGCCAGACCCCAATAGTTTCTGAAACTCCTCATTGGCTACAGCATGATTGGCTTGACTACGCTGTATAGGTCTGAAACAGATGGGTGGTGTCAGGGAATTCTTCCCTGCCCACCAGAATGGTGATTTTATAAGCAATATTTTTTTGGTTGTAATGGCAGTCCACATCCTCTCAACAACAAGTTTAATTTATAGTCCATCAGCAAAAAAATTCCCAGGGTGGGATTCAAACCTCAGACAACTCTGGGGACATTAACATTAATGCTAGTAAGTTTTTAAAAGGTACTCTACATATTTATAAGGTTTCTATTCACTTGTTTTACGCTTCTAACTTTGGTTTTGCTACTGCAAGTGTTAGTAGATTATCAATACACATCACTTAACACTCAAAAGCTGATCAGTTGCCTGCTTTCTTTCTTGCTGCTCTTGGATACACTGGACTTAGATTTTAACATGGCTCTGTACTTGATCTTCCTTGATCTTAAGCTTGGTATCCGCTTAATTGTTTCTATTCTTGTGGCTGCTTATTGATACCTCTCCTGTAGTCAGATAATCAGACGTATAATTAAGCACATTTAAAACAGGTACTAAATTTAATCATCAATTTCATGATAGTCTCTTGCAAATCCCCTTATATCCCATTAGCATCTTAAATTTTCAGCCTCTGTTTTGGGGTATTTAAGGGAGCATTTTATACCATTTCCTACTGTTCCAACAATAAAGATATTCTTTCAATTCTATACTTGCCTACACTTATCTCTATACCCTTCTTCTGAAACCATGAAAGGAAGCCAATCACTGTTCTGGTTTCTAGTTCTTTTCTTTCTGTGGTACTGGCCCTTGAAGACCCAACTCCCACCACAGACTGGCACAATTCTTCTCCTGATGACGCCCATCAGAAGGAGTTCCTGGAAAATGGTTGGTTCAAATACCCCTCAGGTAACTGAGGAAGAAAGTTCCAGTACAGCCGGTTCACAAATCCACCTCCACCAGTTGAACCTTCCTTGGTGAGACCAAATGCCTCCTTCTACCTATTATCTTATCTGGTGGGTTATTACTTGCTGGGTAGATTCAGTTCAATGATGGGTTGGTTCACATTTATAGGACACTTCAGTCACCTGGCTATGGTTACGGTTCCTATTGGTTTGGTTATTGCAGGGCTCAACTTAGGGGCCTTGGCTCATCAGATTGTGAACTTGTTCCCTCTCAATTGGGTCCCTGACAAGTGGAATGCCTTTGGTGTCAATGTGATGGACAATATCTACAGCCTTGCTTAGGTCATAGTCATCATTGGCAAACACATCCTTATACTGAGCAAAGAGACCCATGGCCTGATTCTTTTGCTCCTCAGAGAGGCCAGACAGAAAGTTGCAACTTATGACTGATAATACCAGGGGTTGTTCACAAGGTAGACCCAACTCAAAGAACTCCGCAAAGGGGGTGGTCTCCTACAAGTTGTCATGATATTCTAGACAGAAGTAAGCTAGAAGCTGGTGTTTAGAGACAATAATTGCTTTTCAACTCATGTTGGCCAAGATTATGAGCACTTCCTTCTTGCTTGGCATGAGGATGCCAGGTGCAACCCATGGTTCTAGTCTGGAAGCCTTAGGGATGCCAAAGATTTAACCATGAGTGCCAGCCAGTAGAGCCAGAAAGAGGCCTGTATTTTGAATCACCTGAGAGCCAGGTGGAATAGTCAAATTACAGGAGGTGTATACTGGGATTCCCTTGGTTTCCTCAACCAAGAGAGGTAGCACCTTATCCTTCTTACTCTGCAGTGTATATGTAACTGCAGTTCTCCATCTGTGTATTCCAGGTTGATGTAGTGTAGACGGCGTAAGGGAAGGTCATAGGGGGGGTTGTCATGGTAGAACATGGGGATAGAGTGGCCTAAGATCCCAAATGTATGGTCTCCCTGGTTGGTCACAGTGACATACTGGACCATGAAGCTAGTCCCAATAAAAATGTCATAGCTGTTTTTTTCCAGAACTATGGCAGGAGCAGTGACCATTAGTTTCCCAAAGTGAAGAGGGAGGGAAGAGTAGGCCCCCTTTGCTATAGTGGCTGAGGCCCAGCTGTTCCGAATTCCTCGTGGTAAGTAAAGTCAGGGGTTAACTTCAACTTTTTAACCAGGTGGTAAAAGATGATGTTCCTTGGAGCACCCGTATCCAGTATGGCCCAGACATGAGTCTTGTTCACTACCAGGTTGATATAGGTGCAATCCTGGAGGTCCTCTCTGATATCCACAATTTTGAAGACCTGGTGTACAATCAGTCCTTTGAACTTCTCCAGGAAGGTAGCCATGGCAGCTCCTAAAGCTGGGCTTGCTTCCTTGAGGAATTCTAAAGGTGCCAAGATGTATACAGTACACAGAAGCTTGGCCAGTTGTTCAGTGCTGTCCTCCTCATGGGTAACTTACACACCTGTTTGAGCCAGTTGTTCAGCATAAGGTAAGAATACTGCTCTCTGGGCTATTAGTGAGATAACTACCTCAGGGCAAAGCATAGTCTGATGGGTTTGGGTGTTAACTGTGAGGACTTGATGTAGGAGGACCTCCTGAACTCCTTCTGATTCAGCATCCTTATAAATTGTTTGGGAGTTGAAGTCAATCAGAGAAGATTCATCCTTAGGCTTTAACTCAGAGGATGGTAGAGCAGCAGGCCTCTGGGCAGGTTTGTTGGGGGCAGTGGTATGGGGGGAGATGAGTGTGTCAAAATTACAAAGGCAGCCAAGGATTTTTCCCTATCCTGGATGCTTAGTAGTTTTTTGACTGGTCCTCATTATCCTCCTTGATATCAGCGCCCTTGGTGTAGTCCTCCTCAGCGTCCTCCATGCCTACCTGGTGGACCTTTTGACAGGGATTCTTACACTCCCAAGAGAAGTGGCCAGCCATGCCACATTGAAGCAAGTACAGGGAGCATTGTTAGTTGGAGCAGCCCCAACCTTGTTGGAAGGCTTGGGAATCTCCACAGTCACTTTGGGCTTATACTCAGCTTCTTGGCGGGGGTGGCTTTCAGGGAGAGGGACTTCAAACTCTTCTTTGTAGGCGTGTAGGAGGCAAATCAGATCTGGCAAAGTGCAAGCATTGTAGATATCCAACTCAAGGGCCAGAGATAGTTCCCAGTTGACACGTACAGCATTGAGGAGTGCTGACTGCACATCAATAAACTGCACAGCACTCATAGACAACAGGGTTTAACTTCAATGTAGAACCTATAATTGAAGTCTTATAGGGTCTACCCCACTTTTAGCTTGGTGTCAGCAAAGTCCATCTTGCAACTAAGAAGCGTTTCTTAGCTTACAAATTCTTCCGTCAGGGCCCTGGAAACGTTAGAAAAAGTTCAGCAATTCTCAGGGAGAGGCAGCAAGATAATGGTTTGAGTCTCAGAATCCAGAAAGTTGATGATTGTGGAGTCCCTCATGGCATTTTCAGCACTATACACGGAGTTCTGGTATAGGTATAAGAGCATAGTCAAGGCTCTCTTGCAGATAAACTTGGGTAGATTGCCTGGCTTGAAGTTGTTCAAGCCATGGTGGAGGGGGCAGGTGTGATACTCGCTGGGGAGCAGTTGATACAGGAACAGCTGAGGATAGAAGCAGAAAACCTAGCCTCAGAGGCACATTGGCAATTTTACTCTTGTTGTGCTTCACATTCACCTTCTCTGTCCTTAGCAGCCCCAGAAGCTTCAGGGGTGGCCAAGACGTAATCCTTGGATTACAACACTGGATTTAATACTTGAACAGTGTTGGGGGCCAGTCAAGTGTGACCATCATTGCTTCTGTAGCTATGATAGAGCTCAGGGCTGGAGAATTTTCTTGGACTGTGGTGACTCCTGGCGTTGATGAACATAGCCTGTAAGCTGGCAGCCATAATATTACTGTCTATCCTATTTCATTAGCTCTGGAAGGCGTCCAAGAGCATTTGCTGCTGGTCCAGATCACCTTGGTAGACCTTGTTCTCTTGAAAGGTGATATCCAAGCCGTCTTACAGGGAGGTAATGTGCTTCTCCTGAGAAGCAAGCTCAGTTTGGAGCAAGGTTATTACCTACTTGTCCTTTCTGGCTTGGGTCTGGCTACAAGCTCTATCAAGGGATTGTTGAAGCTTGAGATAATCTTGAAGCTCTGATACTGTGTGGTAGCCATCAAAAAGAAAGGCAAGATCAGCGCTTTATTGGACCAGTTCTGCCTGCATCTTCTTATAGTGATCAAAGAGCTCAAGGACGTCCCAACCAAGAAGGTAACTGGAAAGAGAGTTTTCCATAGTGGTAGGTGGGGAGTTGAATGAGGGGATGGTGGCAAGGCAACAGTTAGGACTTTCACCCCATAACCCAGGCTTTGAACCATGAAGCCAGTTTCAAGTATGTGGCTTGTCACCACACTAATTACATTGGCATCTACACCCTGATGGATGAGCTTTTGGACCACATGCACTGGGACCAGCTTGGCTAATCCTCTTTCAATGGCTTCAAACCAATGAAGCATGGTATTCTGGGTGTTGATAACTTCAGCAAGGTATTGATTCAAGGTGGTGAAAGTATTGCCAAGCTCAGCGTAAAGGACCTGGAGGAACGGGAGTTGGTTTGATACCAGTATTCCTTGATTATGCACTAGGCTTTACATACAACCCAGGTGCATTTGGTTGTGACATACAGCAGGGTGAGTGAACTATTTTAAATAGTCCTTGATATGTTTGACAGTGCGGAGGTCACAACAAAGTTGATCAGGGTTGACCTGGGAGAGGCTCAGGAAGCAAACCAAGGAGTTCTCAGCACAAGGTTGCTGAAAAGCAAGATGCTCAAAGAAAGAAACATTGCCAGAAGCACCAGAGTCCATGACGTGGATGTCATTACAGATGGTATCCTCAGAGGGGGAAGAATTAGCGTCCATTTCCAAGGGTACACGTGCTTGTAGGAGCAGTGGGTGGCCAAAAACAATGGCTCGTGGATGTTGATGTTCAGGCATGAAGTGACTAATGGTGGGCAGGCCATAGGGAGTGCCTGTTTTCCCCCAGAATGGACATTGGTAGCAGTAAGGCCAGTGCCTGTTGATAGGGGGAAGAAGTGGCAGAAGACTCAGCCAGGGGCTTTCCTCCCTCCTCAAAGACAGAACCACAGGGGGTGGTGTGACAGATCCAGGTCTAAACAGTCAAACTTACCATTATATTGCCCTTGATTCTAATTACCATTACCTTCCTGTGACAAAGCTTTGAGGAGCTTTGCCTCCAGGGAGGCAATTTTATGAGATAACACTTTATTGTCATCCCCCAACGAGCCATGATTTCAACACTCTTTTCTTTCCTACTTCTTAATGCCTCAATTTTACAATTGGCTTGGTCCTTCACCTGTTGTAAAATTTCATCAAACCCTAAAAGAAGATTCCAGGAATCCCATGCATAAATTCTATTCCCTTGTGCAGGAGTTCCCTCTTTGGCAAAATAATTGGTATAAAGCTCTTCAAAAGCTGCTTTCACTTCTACCAAATATTCTTCAGGCGCTATCTTAGAAACCTCCTGACTTGCCCAAGCCTCCTCAAGCAAACTGGTGAGAACTTCCTTCCTAGAAGCAGCGGTTTCTAACCAAAGTACTCCAAATTTTGTTCTTTCAAATGATAGAAAAAAGACAAGATAATTAAAAAGTAGTTGAGGGGAAAGCGTCAAAATTGACAATATATCTTTATTTAAAAATGAGATGTTTTGGCTTATATACCATTCAGGGCATATTTGGCTGAAAACCCCTCTGGTTTTTGAATCAACCTATGATTCTTATCTTGTGGTCTATGAAATTTGAGTCATCCAAACCTAGATCTTTACCTAAAAGATCACCAATAATTCTCAACCTATTCAAACTAACCTACAATGAGAAGAAGTCACCTGACTCTGTTCATCCCAAGGTACTAATTCAGTATGGAGATTTCCTAGCTTCTGGCACTAAAACCCTGTGGATTACCATCCAAAAACTCAGCTATCAATGTTTCAACTGAGAAACAGATGATTGAACCTGAATCCCTAGGCATCATTACCTTTATTCAGTTATTGTTGCATTTAATGGTTTTCTTGCATTTTAAAAACCTGTTAAAAACGCTTTGAACCTCAAACAAGACTTTACTACAGTGTTTCTAAACTCAAATTTGGGGGTTTAATTATGGTTAACCTTAACCAAACTTCTTGACATAGTCAAGGCAATTAACCAATACAATTTAATCCTAATTATTTATATTGCAGTGTATTTATTATTAACCTTCCTGGTCAATTAACTTGTTTTTGAGATGTCTAGTCTCCAAGATTGATTTGGCCAATCTTGCCTTAGTTTTGTTGGTTAGTACAGCCTAACTAAAAAAACTACCTTCTGTTCTTTTATTAAATATATATACTCAGTTTTCAGGAATCTTTATCTGAAGAATTTCAACCAAACCTATCTACATAAAATAATCAGCAAAAACAGAGCAACTTTATATTTTGGATTATTTATTTGGCTAAATACTTAACAGTGACTGTCATACAGTCACAAGGCCCCTTCCTTCTCTCCAGGGGAATTGGCCTCATCTTCACAGACCTTTATTAGCTCTAATTCCCCATGGAACAGCTTAAGGAATTGAGGATGAACACAGGACCATTCTTCTCCTAGGGCAGCTCTGACTCCTTGAATTAGGTAGTTTGGCCCTGGACTAACCAAGATAATCTTCATAGGTCCTACCCATTGCTGAAGACCTCTTCTTGGGTGTTTTTCTCAGCATCTTTGATCAAACCACACCAGATTTACTACCTGGAAACGATTACAGGGGAGTACTACAGGCGTTGAGTTCCATTTGGCGGCACGTCTCTCTCAAACCTGCTCTCCCTTACTCCTAGCCTCAGAAAACAACTTCTGCATCTCAACTGCATGTTTTTCTACAGAATATTCATAGAAATTCTTACCCAAAAATTCCCACTGACCAACCTCAGTGCTTGTTGTGGTTTCTAAGCCATATAACATCCAAAACAGAGAAATTCAGTAGCATCATGGGGCATTGTACGGTATGCCATGACACTCATTGCTAGGTGATCTTTCTAATGCGTTGTGGCTCCGTTTGCCAATTTCTCCATAATGCACTTTAGTGTTCCAATGGTTCTTTTGGCTAAATTATTTTTCTTGGGGTGATATGGAGCTGAATTTAACTTAGAAATACCCCATTTCAAGCATTCCTTAGTTAATGCTGGTCCTACATAAGGCGGTCAATTATTGGTGAGAACCTTCTCAGGACAACCATGCTGTGCTATTATTTCTTCCCAGAGAAACTTATCAATGGCAACACTTGTTTCTTTGGTAAGTGCTCAAACAGCAACTGTGATAAGTTTGAATCCCTGGTGCTTGACCCCCTGGTGCTTGACACTATAGTAAAGTGAGAATTCAGCTTTTTCCCTGATTGACAACTGGAAATTGACACTTTTTAATTAACAGAGCTTGATGTACTGAAAACTTTAATATAAAAAATCAAGATATAAAGCTATGGTATACTAAAGTGACCCCAAAGAACCAAAAATGTAATAAAAAAGATACCTTAATTAATAAGAATAAGGAGAAATAAGCAACTATTCTCATTTTACTATGTAATTTACACTCTTCATTATATAAATATTTTTAATTACCATAAAAATTAAAATTCCAATGAATCAAAAATATATAAAATTACAACAATAGCAGTTATGCAAAATATGAGGGAATAATAATATTTATTTAATATAGTTCATATAAGAATAAATGTGAATTTCTTTTGTTTTATTAGGAAATTAACAAAAATTAAGATATTTCATTCACTTTCAACTATAACTATTCATCTCAAACTTACCATATATACATAAAATAATCATTAATATCTAAATAAATTAAAAAATAGAAATATTAAAACTAAAAACTAAATGATAAAACTAACAAGTAAAAATTAAAGCTAAAAAGTTAAAGTTAAAAGTAAAAATCATATAAGAGAGCAAGCAAGTTTATTATTCACCCTTTTCCCCCTTCTTCATGTTTTCCCCTTCCAGGAGGGCAGTGGCAATAAGCTCAAGCTGATGCTTAAGCTCAGAGGCCTTATAATTGTGCTTGGCTGCACCCTGGATGGCCTTGGTGAAGAGGGTGGAGCGGGTTTTAGGCTTGGTGGGGGGACACGGTTGGCAAGATCTCTGAGCTTAGAGATTTTTTCTCTTTCTCATGCTGCAGGAGGGAGAAGAACTTATTGAACTTTGGATGAAGCCCAAAGTTGGCTTTAAGATGCTTGTGATAAACCTCTAGCGCCAAAGTGGTCTTGAGCTCACCATTCACCACTGTCCAGTACACATCCAACTGGCCTTGGCTCGCCTCTGTGTGACAGACTTCCCAATCCACTGGGGCTCAAAGTACTCAAGAAAAGGCTTGAACTCTGAGTGCTTTGCTATGTAAGGATCCTTTGAGAGCACCTCAAACCCCTGCGCAGTGTGCTCTGGCTTTAAAAAAGCCAAGGCACTGAATTGTGCCAGCACAAATTTGCAGGTGTCTGAAGTGTCCCTCTGGCTCAACCTACTAAGCTTGGTATGGGCCTGCATGTTACAAGCAACTGCTTGGCAGAAGTGGAAGTGGCACCCCTGTACCTCACTAGTGAACAGCTACTCAAATGCATTGAATAGAGCAGGCTTGAAGTCCATAATGCACATGGCAGGCCCAAGAGCTCTCAGCCTTATCTTTTCCTCCAAGTCCAGGGTGGCCTGGTCTTTGTCAATGGCAGGAGGGTTGGCGCAGGTGTAGGGGTTTTTCTTGGCATTGTTGTTGTCAGGAAGGAGGGAAAGTTCTTGGCAGAGGATGGTAAAAGCACAGGTGTAAATGACCTCACAGGCCCCAGAAAAAAAAAGAACACAAGTGGAATCACCTGGATGTCAATATGGGCATGGATCATCCAGAGCTGCTTGAACATCTGGGGGCAAGTGGCAAAGGTACCATCAAGTAGCCAGGTTGAAGCCTTTTTTAACTCCAGCATGTTCTGCTGAGTGGCATAGCAGATTATGCAGTCATTGCTGCTGGGCCCATTGTCATAGAGGAGGAAGCGCTCCCCACTCAGAAGCTGCTTGAGCTTGTGGGTGAGTGTAAGCTCCAAAAGGACGTCCAAAGCCTTGGGGGAGGGGGATTGGCGGCAATATGTTTATTGCTTGTGAACTTTACCAACTGCTCTTGAGTTGGCACCAACTTGAGATTGTTGGGTTTTAAATGCTGCAGGGCTTTTATAGCCAGATCAGATGCCCAGAGGTGAGAGGATGTTGGGATCACCTGAACAAGGTACCATTTTAACATCCAGGTTATAAGATGAGTGGTGGGCTCACAAGAGGGCTCCCCCTTCTTGGCAGTTACTTGCTCCCAGCCCTTGGTGTTTAGCCGGCCCCCACAAGTCTTATCCTCACAGACAAAGTGCTTGCTCTTGGTGGCGTGCTTTTGATTATTACAGTTAAAAATGTAATTGTCAGCAACATACCCAGGGCCGCTCTTTACTGATATAATTGGGAAAAAAACGGGGGGAAGCTCTTGGGGACTTTAAACTCTCCATCCACATTACAGATATTATGGATGGCCAGTGGGTCCCAAGCCACATGACCAGAAGCTTTGAACTTCTTGGAGTACTCCTCAGGCTCATTTTGGGGATCAGATGAGGGAGGGGGGAAGAGCCATCAGGAGGGGGAGGGGAAGGGTTCTTCAAGGCCTGCTTGGATGCCTCCCTTTTCTTATCAGAAGAAGAGGTGGACTCCTTGGCAGCCTTTTATTTCTTGGTATGTTGCTCCTTGGTGGGCTCAGAGTCGGCCTCTGAGTGTTAAAAGAAGTGGTTGGTAATATCACCATCAGATTTATTGGGGGAGGAACTTTTGGGGGAAGGTGAAAGGGATGGGGAAGATGAGGGTGGAGGGGGGAGGAATAGGAGGAGATGGAGTGGGAGGAAATGGGATTGGAGACTTTGCCTTTGTAGCTTCTTGGCATGCTTGGGAGTGGATGCAGTTTTTTCTGAGCCCTTGGAGGCTTGGGCTGTTGGCTATTTTTGTTTGATTTTGTCTAAAGAAGAGTTTAGCATTGTAAATAATAGAAGTATGAAAGATATGAAAGACAGAGGTAAAACAAAGCAAAAGTTAAATGAAAAGTATGCAAATAAAGTTTTATTTATCAAGAAAAAAACATAAAAAGTAAATAGAAGCAAAATAGAAACTCAAAGTATAGATATAAAGGTTAAAGCAGAAAATAAGTGACTTTATGATGAAGCATCAAAGATGTTAGGTTCAGTGTAACATCTTATTGGTAAATAAGTGAAAAAATAAGATTGAAAATAAAATATAATATATAAAAATTATATGAGGAGTAGCAGGGAGAGTAGTAGATTATATTTGCAAAAAAATTATTGGGTGGAATTTTTTTATTGGGAGTTGACAAATAAAAACATAGTAAAATGTCAAGTTTGGCACTGTTGATCAGCTGGGAAAAGCTGAATTCTCACTGTTGAGTATGCCAGAGTCAAGCAGAAATCAAATTTACTATGTTTTTTACATATAAAACTTGCTTAAATTTAAAACGGTTCAAAAGCTAACCCAAAAACAAGGCAGTTTCATATGCTCAAAAAATAAAAAATACAACATAAGCTAAAAAAGTAAATGAGTAGGAAGGTGTTTATTAGTGTTTAATTTATGCTGTGAGGAGCTGGGAGTGAATTATTTACCATAGTGTTGATTAAAACATTAAGTAGCTCTCTGTACTAATCCCCAAGTTAAAGTGTCAAGTGGACAAGTGTCAAGTGGCGCTCATAGTGTGTCACATATTAATTTAGCCTTAATTCCAAGTCTTTGATTAGTTAAATTCAAAACCAATTGGGTGTCAAGTGAATAGAGTCAAACAAAGAAGATGTTGAGTTTCAGTTTTTTATAAATTACATATGAAATCTCTTAATAAATTGGGCTTAATTTATGTGGCACCACTTAATTCACAAACCCGAGAATGACATAGTGTAAAACAAGTGGGGTATTTGATTAATGTCTATACCACTAAATCCAGTATAGTGGTGCTTGGGAGCTCAAACAACAACTATGAACACTAATAATAAAAAATAATAGTAAAAAATAAATTTTATATAAGCACATATGTATTTTATTAATAAAATTTCAGTTTGGCTTAAAAAGTGTCAAACTGGTCACTTTTTGTTTTAGAGTGTCAAACACAGGTTTTTCATTTCTATTAGTAAATTGACTTATAAATTGCCCCTTAAATTGGTATTTTAGCTAACCAAATTATTAAACAGAGTCAAGTTCAAGTAAATTTAACATTGTTTTTTGATTTCAAACCCCATGGTTACTAGTAAAAATTAGCTAAAAATCAGTTAGGCTGAAAATACTAATAGATTCACATATGCGGCACTCAACTCCCTGGTACTCAACAAAGTGACAAGTACCAGGGAGTCAAACTTACCACAGTTGCCGCTTGAACTTCTACCCATTTTGTAAAAGAATCAACAGCCACCACAAAGTATTCTTTCTGACCACTTGCTAACGTAATATGACCCATATCCACTGAGACCAACTCAAAAGAATAATGTGACATTACTGACTTGAGCTGTAACTTCAATTTTGTTGCTGAGAATTTAGAGCAAATATTGCATTCTTGCAAAATATGAAGGACCATAGCTCTCATCTCTGACCACCAGTACCAAGCTTTTACTGCTTGCCATAACTTCTCATATTAGAGGTGACCTCCCCATTTCACATGTAGATCTCTAACCACTTGTAGACACTTGGATTTTTCTACGTAAATCTTATTCCTTAATAAAGCTTCCTGGGCTTCTTGCTTCTCAATTTCTTCACAGCCCAATAGCGCTCTGGACAACAAGTCAAAGATTTGATTTTTTAACACTGGACAGTAGATGATATCATAATCATATACAGAAAGCTTCTCTGCATACAACTGCATTTGGCCTTATAAGTCTTCCTTTGTCTGAATTGCTCTCAACGCTGCGTGGTCAGTGACAATAATAAATGGCATTCCTAGGATATACATCCTAAAATGTTCCACTGCCCATAATATTGCCAATCTTTCATGTTCAGTAGCCAAGAATTCCCTTTGAGTTGTCCCCAATGTCTTAGAACCATACATAACGGGATGTTGGAATAGCTTCAACTCCTCTTTTTGAGTAAGAATGGCACCAAGACCAGTTAAGCTTGCATCTGTCTCAATGTAGAACAACTTTGAATAATCAGGAATCTTAGTATGGGGGCCTCATAGAGTTTCTTTTTCAGCTCTAGAAACTTGACTCTTGCTCTTGTCCCCACACAAACTGGGTGTTCTTCCTTGTTAGCGCAAACAATGGCTTGTCAAGTGCAGAGCAATTAGGTATAAATCTCTGGTAGAAATTCACTGACCTCATAAAGCCCCAAACCTCCTGGACTGACTTCAGCAACCTCATGCTTAACAACAGAATAACTCTCTCAGGTCTTGGTTTAATCCCTTGAGAACTCACAATATGCCCTAACACCTTGACCTCTTGATAGGCAAGCTTAGTCTTAGATACACTAATCTTCAACTTTGCTTTCTCGATTTGGCTAAATAATTCATCAAGATTCTCTAGTTGTTGTTCCCAGGAAGCCTATATACAGTAATATTATCTATATATACTGAAATACATTTAGGCTTTAATCCTGTCATAATCTGGTCCATTACACGCTGAAACACAGCACCTTCTGTCTTCATTCCCAATGGCAAGACTTTCCATTGATACAAGCCGTCAGTTGTAAAGAACTCTGTGACCTCCTTAAATTTCTCATCAATTAAAAAAATTGTGATAAATCTTAGTCAGGTCTAAAGTAGTGAAACAGGAAGATCCAGCCATGGCGTCTAGCTGGTCTTAAATCCTGTGCATTGGGTAGGCATCATTTAAAATATCCTTATTCATCATTCAAAAATCAATGCAAACATGTATGTTCCCATCTGGATTTAGAACACAGACCATTGGAGCAGAGTAAGGACTGATACTTTCCTCAATCAGGTTGGACCTTCACATTTTCTCCACCTCTTCCCTAATTGCTGCAACAGCAGCAGGACTACAACAGGGTACATATCCTTTGTCTGGCTTTCCAGTCAGCGTTTTTATGACATAGGGTGGACCAGTTCTCCCCACATCATATTTTTCCAACAAGAAACAACTTCTCCATTTTCATACCAGAGTATGTAACAGGGTACTTGGTGCTTCACTTGGACATAATACACTGGTTAAATTGTTGAAGGGCACACAAACATAAAAACAGCAGGTTTATTTGTTGTGACTTCCCCAACCACAGGCATCTAAACTTAAATACACTGACCTTGCAGAATGTCCACAGGAACTGCACAAGTATTAAACAACTTCCAGGACTTGAGGAGTTTGCCATTTGATCCATTCTCAAATATTGCCACATTTGAGGATATATGACGGGGAAATTCTGGGATAACTTGTCCTCTCTGCGTTCCACAATTGAAAGCTACCGGTTTCAACCAAGCAATTCTCTTTAGTGGAATGAAGCAATGTTCCTTGGCATAGATGACCACTGACTGAACATCTTCTGGAGCTGGCAGAATTGTCAGCTATTGATAAGTGTACTAAACTCCATCATGGACCAAGATATCCTTGACGGCATCTAGGCTCACCTTGGCCTCAATAATCTAAGTCATACCAAGCAGAACATTGAATCCTGCTCCCAGCAAAACTACAGCAGAAGTCTTGACCATATTATTTTTTCATTTTATTACCACCTCATCAAACACATCTTGTTCAATAGTAGTAACCCCATCAGCAGAAGATAAAGTAAGTGTGACCAATCTTGATGGGTCCATCCTGTGTTTACAGATAAAGTTCTTTGATACTGCTACCCCAGCACAGCCTGGATTGTATACTGCCTTTGCTGATATAAAATCAAGCAAAATATCCAGGAGGATAACCCCTTGCAACACCCACACAAAATGTTTTGCAATCAATAATGCTGACATGCTCTGGGCCACTTTTTTATGCCATTCCACTTTTTTGAGCCAATCCACGCTCAACTGGACCCACACAGGCTGCCAAGTAATTTCTCTGTCTTACTCCATACCCAAGTGCACATCCAAAATCCACTCATCCAGAGAGGCATCTGGGCTTCCCTCAGACAGAGTTGGACAAGAGACATCAATTTTCTGTACAGATGGCTCCACTGGTTTACTGGCGCTCTTCCTGTACTCCTTCAAGGCCTTCCAGGTTGAGGTCTCAATCTCCCACTATTATTCTCTGAAATACCAAGCTCAGTTTGGGAAACATCTAATACCACCTTTCTTTTACTGAATCCTTAAACATCAGGTCTGGGTGTTCCTTGTCAAATTCCGCACAATTGGGACATTTCCCAGAACAATGGCCATCTTTACCGCAGATCCAACATCCCTTTGCCATGGGAAACTTACATGCCTGCTTAAATCTAGAAATGTGATACTTATCTGAGGGACTTCTAGAATGTCTGGTTCTCTCAGAAGACCCTTCCCCTGCAGCCACATGAGCTCCTACTCTTGAGCGCGGAGCACTGTGTGGAGGACCACCAAGATCCCATTCCATTTAAATGACTTTTTGAACAAGTTTTGACCATGACAACTTTTCACAACACAGAATAGAAGCCTGAGTTCTCAGCCTGGGCCACATTCCAGTGAAGAAAGCATATTCCACCAGATCCTGATTGTGTTCCACATCCATAAAAGCTAGAAACTCCTCTATTATGGAAAGATACATCTACACAGCTTTATGGCCAGCTTGGGTGACGTCTTGGGCTTTCTGCAGAGCATCACCAGGTCTATAGGTTACTGTGTGGTTGGCTCAAAATTACTCCATAAATGTGGTCTAATTGTTGCAATTCTGTCTTTTAAACCACTTGAAGCAGGAAGGACCTGTCAGGAATTCCAACCAATGATGTTTTTTTGAATCTTTCAGACTAGAGGCTCAAATAAGAAAACCCTCCAGGAAAGTGTTTCCTTCCTTTGGATTTCCAGAAAACAGCAACATTTTGGCAAGAATAGACTAGACTCCTTTCACATGGGTTTTTTTTGGCCCTGTGTTGGGCTCTGTGACAGATCTAGGTCTAACCAGTCAAACTTACTTTTATCTTGCCCTTGACTCTTATTATTGCTACCTTCCTGTGACAAAGCTTTGAGGAGCTTTGCCTCAAGGGAGGCAATTTTAGGAGACAACACTTTATTGTCATCCCCCAATGAGCCATGATTTCAACACTCTTTTCTTTCCTAATTCTTAATGCCTCAATTTTACAATTGGCTTGGTCCTTCACCTGTTGTAAAATTTGATCAAACCCTAAAAGAAGATTCCAGGAATCCCATGCATAAATTCTATTCCCTTGTGCAGGAGTTCCCTCTTTGGAAAAATAATTGGTATATAGCTCTTCAAAAGCCGCTTTCACTTCTATCAAAGATTCTTCAGGTGCTATCTTAGAAACCTCCAGACTTGCCTAAGCCTCCTCAAGTAAACTGATGGGAAATTCCTTCCTAGCAGCAGCGTTTTCTAAAAAAAGCACTTTAAATTTTTCTCTTTCAAATGATAGAAAAAAGACAAGATAATTAAAAAGTAGTTGAGGGGAAAGCGTCAAAATTGACAATATATCTTTATTTAAAAATGAGCTGTTTTGGCTTATATACCATTTAGGGCATATTTGGCTGAAAACCCCTCTGGTTTTTGAATCAACCTATGATTCTTATCATGTGGTCTATGACATTTGAGTCATCCAAACCTAGATCTTTACCTAAAAGATCACCAATAATTCTCAACCTATGAGAACTAACCTACAATGGGAAGAAATCACCTGACTTCATTTATCCCAAGGTACCAACAAGCATGGAGCTTTCTAGCTCCCAGCGCCAAAACCCTGTGGATTACACATCCCAAAACTCAGCTATTGATGTTCCAACTGGGAACCAGATGATCAAACCTGAATCTCTAGGCATCATTACCTTTATTCAGTTAATGTTGTATTTAATGGTTTTCTTGCATTTCAAAAACCCATTAAAAACGCTTTGAACCTCAAACAAGACTTTACTACAGTGTTTCTAAACTCAAATTTGGGGGTTTACTTATGGTTAACCTTAATCAAACTTCTTGACACAGTCAAGGCAATTAACCAAATTTAATTAAATCCTAATTAATTATATTGCAGTGTATTTATTAATCAACCTTTCCGGCCAACTAACATGTTTTTGAGACACCTAGTCTCCAAGATTGATTTGACCAATCTTGCCTTAGTTTTGTTGGTTAGTACAGCCTAACTAACAAAACTACCTTCTGTTCTTTTATTAAATATATATACTAAGTTTCATGAAATATTTATCTGAAGAATTCCAGCCAAACCTATCTACATAAAATAAACAACAAAAACATAGCAACTTTATATTTTGGATTATTTATTTGGCTAAATACTTAACAGTGACTGTTGTACAGTCACAGGTGGGGGCTGGTGATGTGGTTAGACATGAGCGCCAATGTTGTATTTGTAGCAGTTCATGGTGCTACTTTCTACAATTAGTTAGTCTGGATCCTAACTCTTAATACAATACCTGTAGTTGGTATAGTGACAACCTTGGGTAGAACAGAAGAATATAAGAATATAATTAGAAAACTGGTATTTATTTAGATAATTATGTAACTATATAATAGAAGGCAGGGGAATTTTCACCAGGGGAAAGGAGGCACAGACACAAGGACTTTCCAAATGGAGGGGAGTGGAGAGGCACAGCAGAAAGAGCTGCACAATGAAACATCTGGTTTCACGTGCCTTGCCTAATGGAGGCAAGTGGCAATTGTTTTTGCCACTTTACTTATAATCTCAGAATTAAAGCCTTTGTGGGATGTGCAATTCAAATACACTTCAAACACCTGCTTTCTAGGCATTTTAAATATGATTAACGTTTATAAAACTATGCTTCAAAAAGGCAATCATGTGATTGTGCAATTGTTTTGTTGCTTAAACCCTAAGTGGACAGTACTTTGTCTAATCCATTCAGGATCTGCAACACATAATATACCAAGGATAGAAAGCTTGTGCATCTCCAAGTTATCTCAGTTGCTCTTTCTACTAATGTACAAGCCTTTTGCAATGAACTCTTGCACTTCTTATTTTTTCAGTTTATATTTTTTGATTTTTCCTTAGTTTTTGGTACAAATATATGCTTATTTTAAAGTTGGTTCATTGTTATAATAGTCTAAATGGTTGTTTTTTGTATATTCTAACTTTTGGACTTTATTCAGCCTTGTTGCCTCTAATTGACCCCTTTTCATTGCAGAAATAAAATTCTGAGGCTTTTTATACCTAGAAATTTTTTAATTTTTTTTGGGAATTTTTTTAGTTTTTTGGAGTTCAAAAAAACTTAAGTTTCAAAACTCAACTTCTTAGTTGCAATGCCGTAAATCAAAATGGTGTTTTTACTATAAAATTAAGATATTGGTTTTTGAAATGCCGTTCTTGAGATGGTGTTGTACCACAAGTGGTTGTCACCAAGAAGGATATGTGTTAGAGGCCTGTGCCAGTGGAAAGGCAGACCACAAGCTGATAATACTACATTTTGTAGATGGCCAGTAACTGGACCTAGGGATTTGACTGAATCAGATAATTATTCCTCAGTTGCTGTTGATAGTAGTAGACCCATGTTTGCTGACCTCTTTCTGGCATCAGGGAATCCAAGAGAGGTAAAAAGGACCACATTGCAGGAGGGCAACAGTGACTATTTGTGGTTTTCCATGTATGTAGCAGAAGTTTATCTGGAAGAACAACTGAAGGACTTCTAGCTTGATAAGAAAGTACTCTTGAGGTTTCAGCAGTCAACTGTGTTAAATCTGGTCAAGGTAGTGCTCAGAGCTTGGGAACACCTGGGGCAACAGACTCCAAATGCTCATTTAGTTGACTTCTGACAACTTCAATCAGTGTCTTTGACGTGTCTTTCAAGAGGTGGTGAAGAAATACTCTGTGGAGGTGATATATGTTGTAAATTGCACCATTAATACCATTTCAATATGGCCTTCAAATATTGATATGTGTAAAGATTTGGGCAGTTTTGCTTTCAATTTTGGGAATTCCTCCCCTTCTGCAAATGGTCTGGTTCAATATCCACCCATTCTGGAATATAATAACTGTCCTTGACTGATTCTAGTATGACCTCATCCCAACGTGACCCCTTCTGCCACTCTGTCTGCCTAATGAGTAATCAATGACCCTTGTCTACTATTTAAGTAGAATCATTTCTCCTAATAAAGACAAGTTTATCCACACTTGTGTTGGCTTTAAAATTCTTCAAGCTTTTCCCTTCCTTTTTGCCAAAAGCAATTCTTCATCTTGTATTCCAGGAAATTAAGGTATGTGCCCTTAATTTTTCCCTGAAGGCTAACTAAGGCTAGCTTTGAACCTCAAATCTTTTGTTAAAAAGATTTCCTGCCGTGTTCTCCTAGATGTTGTCCCCAGGAGCTGAACATGACAAAATGGTGCTCACTACAGGGGCTACAACCCCTTGGTTACCCTGTTCCCACGTGCATTCTCTGGTTCTTCTCCTTTTGTTTCTGAAGTACCCAAACAACCTAAAGTTTCTAGTCCTCCTCTAGAAGAAGACATCACCAATGCCCCCCTCAACTCCCATGGTATTGGTGCTATCCCCCAGGCCCGCATGGGCCCCCTTCTAGCTTTCTCTCTCAACTACAAGCAATCTTGTGCTGCTGCCCGCTCTCTGCTTCACTCTGGCACTGTGGCAACGCACACTATCCCTGGTATTTGTCCTGGGTATGCTACCAAAGACCTGTACTCCTTCCTTTTGTACTTTGGTCTCCTACCCGCGCTGATGGAGTCTATGGATACTATTGGCCTGTTAGTCAACCAGTTTATCCAACCCACCCTGGTTCACCATCAACTTGCATTAGGATCCCAGTACCAGCTTCTAAATGCTTTAGCCACCGCTGTCTCAAACAACAATGCTCAAAATATGGCATATCAAGAATGGTCCCACAGTCTCTTTGCGTGTATTTTGGATAACCAGCATGACTTGCTGGCCTCCAAGAAGTACCTAATCTCATCACTGAATTCCCTTTTTTCCTTGCTCCCTGGATATATCAAGGACCAATTGTGCAAATCAGATGAGCATCAAGCAACAAGGCATGGACAAATCAAGGCCTCTCTTCTAAAGCATTGTCAGGACTTTGAGACTCTGGTTACCTAACTTAACCAGCTCTGAGAGCATATTAATTTCCAGCTCACATTAGTTGGGACTCATATCAAAACCTGGGGCCATCACCTATAACACCAATATGGTCTAGATAAGGCTGCACTAGGCAATACTCTTTACCAAGTACAAATTAAGTGGATGATAGAGTAGCTTCCATTGAGGTGACACCTCCAGCTCCTCCTATTGAGGACCCGTCTGACTTTGAAGCCAAGGTATGGGAAGCCATAGTGGAGCTCAAGGCTACCACTTGGCACCAATCTTCTGGATAAAACCCTCCTCCAGTAGAACCTATGCCTGACTCTCACATTGCTTTGCTCACCAACCAAGTAGCTACCTTGCAGGGAGAAATTGAGTACTTGAAACAACGCCTCTCTAATCATGATGATTTGTCCTCTGAGTCTGAAGGTTAAGAGGAAGCTGAAGTTGTAAGTACTCCCGCTCATGGCAATCATGGTTATTGCCCTGGCTTGTAAGGCCAACCCTGGGTTAACTATGCCCTTGCCTTGAATCAGCTAGTGGAAGTAAAAAATGATGTTGCTGATAGGCAGGACACATTGGAGAGAGAGGTAAAAAAACCTCTCTCGTTTTACCAAGACAATAAATGGACAGGTTGTCCCTTTGGTTGCTCAAACCACTTCCCTGATCACTTGTCTCAGTGGTATTGCTGGCACTCTATCAGTGCAAAACAGATTAAGATTGATGAATTTGGAGCTACTGCTGCCACCACCAGAGATATCAGTGGAAAAAACAGCTCTACACTGGACACCCTGGAAGAGAGCCTTCAACTTTTCTGGGCTTGACAACCTGTTACTGAATCTGAGTTTGAGGGCAACCCCCACATTAACCTCCTCAACCCAGGTGACAACAGCCAATCCACTTCATTGTCCATTGACCCCAATTATAAGCCTTTGTTCAAACAGACATTTGACCCTAAAACCTCTACTATTGCTGCATTTCTGACAATTTACATGACTGCAATGCGTAGGGCCACCAATGAACTTAAGAAGGAACATATTCTTACCTGTCTGCATCCCATGTGCCAAGAAGTTGTGGCCCCCAAACTCCCTTCTATTGTCACTTGGGAGGACATGAAGCAACTCCTAATTGAAGAATTCAGAGGTGATCTTAGCTTGGAATTCAAGAAGAAGCATTTATGCATATCACATTCAAACTCAAAGAAACCTTGGATGAATTTGCCAGTTTTTTCTACATTAAAGGGCAGCAGTTGATCACCAGTTGTCAGTTAACTCCCTGGAAGCATGCACAGCATGTTCAAACGCTTTGAAGGTGAACCAACTCCTTTGTCTGCACTTAAAGGCCCATAAGGCTTCCCTTACTTCAATGAAGAGTATCAAGACCCTCTTGCAGGACATGCACTTGACCCATGGGGGTACTTTGGTACGTTAAAATAAGGCCACCAATGCAGGAACTACCTCCTGCACTCTGCGCATTATGACCCTAGGCTCAGGTGGGCAGTATAAGAGACAAGGATGTCATAACTGTGGTCAAATAAGACATCACTCACGTACCTGCACCAACCCTTGGGTAGAGGGTTGTGATCCAAAGGAGCAGACGGGAAAAGAGAGGTCAGCTTAGAGGCAGAGACACTCTCTGCTGACCAATCTCCCCTGTCTCCTCCTAATCCCCCTTCTGACAAAAATCTTTCCCCTCGGCTGGCCCTTTTATTCTTCACTTGTTCCATAACCTCTCCAGTGATTCTGAACCTGAAGACTCTGACTTCAATGAGTCTGATGGTTATGGCTACTCTGTGCTGGTAGTCCCAGAGACAGTCTCTTTCCCTTACAAGCTATGTTCAGGAAAACTACAACTATAACTTGCCCATCTGCAAATGAAGCTAAGGTCGCAGTGGCTTGTCCTTACTTAGCTCAGGTTCATTGTCCCCCTGTCTTGGTAGATGCCTCTGCAGAGGCTGCTAAACTAGCAGAAACTCTCTTTCAGAATGTGACTGTATCTCTCCCCTTGCAGACTGTCTATAAGGAATTTATGCCTTACAATGCATGCTGGCCAAATGGGAGAAAGGATTGAAGGAAGCTCAGGATGTGCTGGCTGTCTTACCCCCTTTGGGAAAGATACTAATTGTGTGGAAGTATTGATCCAAAAGGTTAAAATCAAGGCTATCCTGGACACATGCTCTCCAGTCAATATGGTATTGTCCAAGTTAATGAAAAAACTTAAGCTGGCTCCTGACCTCAACTACTCTCAATCATATGGTACAGCTGGAATAGCCCAAACTCAAGCCATTGGTGCCTACTCTGCCCTGCCAATGAGGTTTGGGAAGCTTTTTATTGCATCCCCTGCTGTTGTCCTCAAAACAAAAGTTATGATCTCCTGGTTGATACGCAATTCCTTTGAGAGTACAATGTGATTGTGAACCTTTGAGATGGTTACCTATTGCTCTTAGGGTATGAGCTTCCTCTAATCTTTGAAGAACCCCCACGTCTCCCAGGTAAACGTCTTTTGACTTGTGTGCTTGAGTACCCCACTAGTATCTTCTCACTCAAGCACAGGACTCATTCTTCCAATATGTGTTCCCCTCCTCCTTACTGTCCCACAGAGAAAGGTGTACCTCTTCTTGCCCCCACAGCTATTATCATTCCTCCAGGCTCCCAAGTGATTATGAACTCCCAGATATCCTATAAACTACCTGATAAATTATTCCTGGACCTATATTAACCTGATTCCTTAAGCCATAAAGAGCCTCAGTTATGCCCTGGGATTTTGGACCGGACTCATAAGGAGCCTGTACAGCTGTTGTTGGCTAACCTGATTGCCCTGCCTATGTATGTGACCAAGGGCCAGGTTGTTGGGCATGGTCAAATATTAGGTTCAGAGCAAGTGGTGTCCCTCTACCCCTTTGGAACGTTTAGTGATTTCAACTTGCCTGAAGGAGACCCTCAGGTTCTCTTCCTGTTCACTGCTGCAGACTTTACACAACTATCACCCCTTCAACAAAAAGATGTTCTGGAACTACTAGACCAGTTTAAGGATATCTTTGCCTCTGGACCCACCAACTATGATCTAGCAAAGGGGGTTATCCTCCAGATAGATACAGGTGATGCCCAGCCCTTTTGTGTCAAACCTTATTGCTGCAGCAGGATGGGAGATGCTCAGGTCTCTAAGGAACTTAAGCAGCTCTTAGATGCTGGGCTACTAGCTCCCTCTCAGAGCCCTTGGGCCTCTTCATTGTTGATCCTCAAAAATAAGGATGGAGGCCACCACATTGTGATGGATTACCACTGCCTGAACTTGCTCACCAAAAAGGACTCTTATCCTCTACCTAGAATTGATGATGCTCTTAGACAATTAGGAGGATTGAAGATTTTCTCTGCTATGGATCTAGCCTCAGGACACTGGCAGGTTGACTTGTCTCCTAAAGATAGAGAAAAGGCTGCACTTATCACCTCAGAAGGTCTTTTTGAACCCACTTGTATGCCCCAAGGACTCTGCAATGACCTGGCTACATTTCAATGGGTTATGGACTCCATCTTGCGAGATTTGAAGCTCTCCTGTGTCCTTGTATACCTTGATGATATTACTGTGTTCAGCTCCACCTTTACCAACCATTTGGACTACCTCAAAGCTGTCTTCATCAAAATTTGGAAGGTAGGCTTGAAACTCAAACCCTCTAAATGCTCCTTCTTCAAGGAACAACTTGAATTATTGGGCCACAATGTCACCCAAACTGGAATACACCCTATGAATAATAAGGTGGAAGCCATTTAAAAGATGAAGCCCCCCACAAACCTATGAGATGTACAAGTCTTTCTTGGTATGATGGGGTAATATTGACAATTCATCCCTGATTTTGCTGAATTTAGCAAACCCCTTTTCCAGCTCCTTTGCAACGTACCCTTTGAGTGAACTGGCAGCCAACAACAGTCTTTTGAAGCGCTGAAAGTCAAACTTAAGTAGCCTCCCATCTTAGTTTACCCTGATTACAATAAGGAGTTCATCATTTACACCAATGCTAGTGGATTAGCTGTGGGTGCTATATTGGCCCAGCTTGACAAAGAAGGTGTGGAACAGCTTGTGGCCTATTCTTCACAAGTTCTCAACAAACATATGAAGAACTATAGCGTCACTAAAAGAATGCCTAGCTGTTCTTCATGCAGTAAAACAGTTCAGGCACTACATTTACGGGATTTACTTCACGTGGTTACAGACCACTCTTCCCTAAAGTGGCCGCAACAATTAAAGGAGCCCAAAGGTTGATTAGCCTTTTGGGCCTTACGCCTGCAAGGATACAATTTCACTATAGTATATAACCCTGGCGCACAACATCATAATGCTGATGGTTTGTTGAGGATGCCCATACTAGCCATTCATTATGCTGACACTGATTGCCTATACAAGTTGATAGGACATCCTGACTCCTGGACCACTGAACCAGAAGACATTTGTCTGGCACTGCAATTAATATCAAAGGATACTGTGATTTGAGATAGACTCTCTTCAAGAAAGTCAACAACACTTATCTACCCTATGTTTGTCCTATCATGAGGCTTGCCATCATCCTAAAAGCCCACATTGACACAGGACATGAATACATAGCAAAAACTCATGACTGGTTGTGCAAAAACTTCTATTGGGATAATGTGCGCCTCCTAATTCCTGAAGTTCTTGCCTCCTGTCATTCTTGTCAGCTCTAACGCTCCCAATCTTCAAAGCATCAGTTCAAGCTCATCCCCCTAAGCATGCCTTCCATACTGTGAGTATTGACGCTATTAGGCCTCTCCAGCGTTCTAGATTTGGGTGTTGATTCATCTTGGTAGCCGTTGACCACTTTAGCAAATGGGTTGAAGCCAGATCAACCAAAGATATAACCACCAAGACTACTGCTAATTTCTTGTTGCAAGATATCTTCTACCGTCATGTTTGTCCTCAAGTTCTGCTTTCTGAAAATGGGACTAACTCTAATGCTTGCCTCATAATGTCCATTGTAGAAGCTATGGGTACACATCAATCCTTCTCTGTACAGTATAACCCATCAACTAACAGGACTGTGGAACAAGCAAACTCCACCCCTGTGTCCATCATGAGGAAGCTTACCCTCTCTGACACCGCTAACTGAGATATGTTCCTCCCTGCTGCACTCTTTGTGTACAAACTCAGCAGACATCAAGTGACTGGTCAGTTTCCCTTTGTCATGCTGTATGGACAAGAAGCTACTAACTCCTCAATCTTGGGACCCCCATTGATTGAGGTTGACGCCTCTGCTAATCCTGAAGCTCATGTCAAAGACTTGACTAATTGTATCATTGACATCCAAACTACCACCTATTCTACTGCTTACAAGGTAAAACCCTGGAACTCTTGCCCTCTAATGCTTCCAGAGCCCCCTCCCTGAGTACAAAGTGGGTGATCTAGTCCTCTATTATCAAAATTATACTGGAGGCTGTGCTCATAATCTAGAATCCCTCTGGGTTGGACCTTGTGAAGTCACCTACAAGAAGGGTGTCAAGTATACTGTGAAGCTACTGTTCTCTGGCCGCCCTTTTGCCAGGATATACTCCAAATTCCTCCGCAAATATCAACTCCCTGTGTCCAATCTTGAGGGGGGAGATGTCATAAATTGCGCCATTAATGCCATTTTGATATGGCCTTCAAATATTGATATGTGTGAAGATTTGGTTGGTTTTGCTTTCAATTTTGGGAATTCCTCCCCTTTTGCAAATTATCTGGTTCAATATCCACCTATTCTAGAATATCATACCTGTCCTTGACTGATCTTGGTATGACCTCATCCCAATGTGACTCCTTTTGCCACTCTTTCTACCTAAAGAGTGATCATTGAGCCTTGTCTACTATTTAAGTATAATCATTTCTCCTAATAAAGACAAGTTTATCCATGTTTGTGTTGGCTTTAAAATTCTTCAAGCTTTTTCCTTCCTTTTTATCAAAAGGAATTATTTATCTTGTATTCCAGGAAATTAAGGTATGTGCCCTTAATTTTTTCCTGAAGGCTAACCCAAGGCTAGCTTTGAACCTCAAATCTTTTGTTATAAAGATTTCCCAATTTGTCCTCCTGGATGTTGTCCCCAGGAGCTGAAAACAACAATATAACACTTGATACCCATGGTGATAGCATAGAACCTAGTCCCTTGGTGTCAGGGACCCACTTAAAAGGTAGCAAGTCCCCAATCTTATGAGTCAAGGCCCCTAAGTTAAGCCCTGCAATGACCAAACCAAATGGACTGTAACCACAGCAAGGTGTCCAAAGTGTCCTAGGTATGAAAATCTTCCCATTGTGGAGCTGAACCTCCCCAATAGGTAATACCCTACCAAGTACGTCAGCAAGTAGAAGGATACATTGGGTCTAGCCAAGGAAGTTTTGGCTGGTGGAGGTGGTGTTATGGAGCGTTTATAATAGAACTTTCTTCCCCAGTGTCCTGTGGGATATTTAAACCATCCATTAGCCAAGGACTCCTACTGGTGGGAGTCATCAGGTGAGGAGTTATGCCAGTCTGTAGTACAGGTTGGACCTTCCAGAGAAATTACCACAGACAGGAAAGGAACTAGAAACCAGAACAGGAAATAATTTCCAATTGTGGCTTCAAAAAGGAATTCAAAGATAGGTATAAGCAAGCTGAAGTAGAAAGATGATCTTTATTGTTGGAACAAAGTTAAAGATAATGAAAGCTTTCTTGAATACTGCTTTGGTGAAGTAAAAATAAAGTGGAGGTTGGAAAACTAAGTAGAGGGTGAAAATAAGTGAGAAGAGGTTTAGAAACCAAGTTTTTTGAGGTAAAAACATGTTAGGAGGGGTTTACCCAGATCTTTCCTCAACCAATTGGTTATGCCACTTATTTTTAAAAAGAAATTCATGGTATAGAGGAAAAAGAACCATATTCTAAGTAGTAAGCGGCCAAAGAAGTGGTTTTGCATATAGTTTACAAAGGAAATATTATCAAATGTGGCTGGGATAACTATAAACAATGAAAGCAAAAACTGCTGGGCAATCAGCCAATCAAAAGCTGAGCATTTGGTGACGTTGTTGTTGAATGCACTTACCTTTACATATTTAGGATTGAGAGCAAAAACTAAATTTGAATGAATAACTTCATTATAAATAGTTAAATTAAATCCAAAATCTTCACTAATATTAACACTAATGTTTCTGGAGAGGTTTAGAGTTTAAATCCTCTCCTAGTCCTTTTGACTTTAATTGTGTTCATGTTTTGTTCCTTGTTGAGTGCCCCTATCAAATTTTGTGGCTTTAAATCTGTGCTAATTAGGCCAAGGTTGTTGTAGTCAGAGGATAAATCCCTGACACTTGGGGAGCCAATTAGTGCAACTTCAAGCAAGTAGGCAACATGGGGGTCTTCCTGAACTGGGCTCTGTCTTTCTTATATGGGATAGGTAGTACAGTTATGGTGAAGTATTCCCTTTGCAAAAACCTCCTTTTTCACTTTATCTTCTTGGGTGTTACTTTCCTGGGGGCTATAGAGATGAAGCATGTCTTTTTTTTGGTGGATTCCAATGTATAAATCCAATTCTAGGGCATCAACTTTGTGGTTATATCAACAACTTGCTATGTTTTCTGGCAGCCATTCAAGTGATAGAACAATTGGTTTGTTATTGGTAGATCATTTTCATCTCTTAATAAACATTGTTTCTTAAGTTTATCCTTCTTTAATCTTCATTGATATGTCAAACAGAACAAAAATCTATACTATATTTCAGTTAGGAATTTAATTATTGGGTTGTTGTCCTCATTGGGACTTACTCTTGACTACTAGAAGCAAGTTCATTTATTGAGTGTGTACTCTAGTAATCAATTGCCCAGAAAGAGGCTCTTTCAGGGCATAGGAGTTGGGGTCAGTTTTCTGGATGACTTGGAATGGGCCTTTCTAAAGAGAGTCAAGCTTAGATTCAAAGCCATAACCTCTGCTACTAAAGAAGTAGAATGATTCTTCAATATTATAAGTAAGAAGGGCACAGTATTTAGCTCAGTAAAAGACTTGGAGCTTGTGATTAAAGTTGATGTTGTATCTCTCAGATTTCAGGCTGATAAGTGTCTGTAATAGTTTATTCAGATAGGTTTCTGTGGATACAACAATACTTGATTTCACCAGGGAGAATAGTAGGGATGGTAGGCTTGATTTTCATCCATAAAATAACAGAAAAGATGGCTTGCCAGTAGCTCATTGATAAACAATGTTGTATGTAAAGATTGAAGCTGGAAGGAAGGTGGCCCACTCTGTCTCCTGTTAGTGGCTGAGAAATCAGAGTATCTGTAACAGGCTTCCATTATTACACTCTATCATGCCATTTTTCTGTGGGTGATAGGATGTGAACAGTGTTCTAAAGATTCCCATTAACTGTTTGAGATGGGGAATAATATGGCTGGTTAAGTTGATGTGACAGAAATCACGGGATAATAAGAAGCTGTCTTCAGGTGGTTGGTAATCACCCACCAAATCAACATAGAGTTAATGATTAACCACCAATGCAGCTTCAAATACTGCTTAATGAAATTTCCAAATGAGATACTAGGGTTAAGTAAAATAATTATACATAACAGGAAAAGCCCTAGATAAATGGCCTGCGAGAGAATCAGAGTGTATTCAGCAAAAAATTCAGGAAATTGAGATACAACCTGATTTTCAGTTTTAAAGATAGGGGGAACAACACTGAGATTGGAAGGAATGGGATTAACATTGGGCAGAGTCAATGATAAAGTGCCAACTGTGAGAGAGGGGGGCTAAACTAACTAAGTTTGGCTCCCATCCCGGCAAAACAAACCACCAGGATGCCGCCCAGTAGAGGACTGGGACAGCCGCTCAAAGAGGAGACCACAAGGAGGACACAGGGGACATTTGAGGAAAATAAGTGTTCAAGCCCATCAACATCAGTCTGGTAAGCAGCCAAGGAGTGTGGGTGGGAGCAGGAGAGGACACCTTGGAGGACCTAAGGGGTACTGAATTGCTCTGAGCCAAACTGGGGAGAGGAGGCATGGAAGACACATCCCCCTCAGAGGCAGGCAAGGTGTGATTTACAATACCCAGACTAAATTCATTGCATGTCAGGCTCTTGACCACAGCCTCTCCAGAAAAAAGAAGGCCACTGGGAAGGTCCCAGAGACTAGAAGGATCTCTGCCCACAAGCCAGGCAGAATAGGAGATTTCCCCCACAATTATAGGGAGGTAGACCACAGGAGCAGCAGGAACAGAGCCAAGGAAAACACAACAAACTTGATGACTGGGAGTATCATAGTGTCAAGGGTCTGGATGTACAAGTATTCCAGCTATTGCCATCACACCTAACATCCAGTCATTGCCCAATTTGGTGCCTTTCCAATATACCATTTTACATACCAAAAATGGCATCAAACCAATATCACATGACTGTCCAGGTATCCAGCAACTTGAACCCATCCAGCACATGACCAGCCCCTTGCTTTGATCCAACTAAATCCCTGCCACAGCTAAAGCTATATAAGTCTAAAGTATTATCCAATAAAATATACTTCTTCTCTTCCTACTTTTATATTCAAAGCTTCCCCAAAAGGTGCTCCTTATCACTGGTAGCACTACAGTTTTGACCACGCCAATGAAAGTAAAAATGACTGAACAAAACCTGCCCACCTTTGCCCACGTATTCAACCAGGCCACATCCCAGGATACCTGGAAAACATAATTCCGCGCCCACAACATTGATGAAGATATTCCTAGTGGATGCACCATATTCAAAAATCTGCTCATGCCCAAAGCATTCACCAAGATTGTTCAATACAGTTGCTCTCTACAACCACAAACAAAAACACAACTATCTATCACAGGTGAAGTTACCAACACCAAGTACATTGGTATTGACAAGTTCTTTGGTAAAAGCAAATAAAACGTCATCAATTGGCTAGACCACACAACCGCCAAACTCTGTGCCAGCCGCATCCCCCACAAAAAATGGGTCCAGGAAGCCAGCAAACGCCTATACAAGGCCACAGCTAACTGGTTTGCCACCTGGGTTGACTAACAAACCAACAACCAGCTTGACAACTGGGAAGAGTTCAAAGCCAACATCACCCACAATTTCTGCATCACTGAATCTCTACAAGACATTGCAATACAGCTCAGTGATCTTCCTCAGAAGACCACTATTGCAGCTTACGCCAACAAATTTGAGAAAATACACCAAAAATTCAAAGCTCAGCACAAGCTGACAACGTATACACCAGAGTATCATTCATCAACAGAATAAAACCCTCTGTTGCTGCCCTCATCTGCCCAGAAGCAAATACCCCCATGCCTGCACTCATTGCTGAAGCCAAACACGCTGAAAAACGCGCTAACATGGAATATGCTGCACACAACAGCATCAGCAGAGAAAACGCCAATGGCAATAAATGCTAAAATACCAATCATAGCAACGGCAACTCCAATTGTAACAATGGCAATCACAGCCAAAGCGCAAACTGCTCCTGTCTCAATAAAGAGGACGCTGCCAAAGTTAACAATGATGAAGTAGCAACCTGCTATAAATCTGACCCCACATTCTCTGACCTTGAAGGTCTCAAAACAGAGGAACAGGGAAAAGAGGAGGGGGAACATGCTTAAGTGCCTCTGTCTCCCCCCAACTTGACAAGAAACTGTACCAAGGCACAAACTTTGCTGCTTGCATCCCACGTGTCCCGCAATCCTCCATTTTTATGAACATAAAAATTAAAGATTGCTCACAACTTCTTGTCTATCCATGCACTTACAAATCTCACACACATAAAATTTTATTTGACTCTGGTGCACAACACACTATGGTTAGCAAACCTTTTGTAACCAAGTATAAAATACCAGTTGTCAAATCCAACTTCAAATACAAAAGAATGGCAGACAAGTCAAAAGCTCTACTCAAAGGCAAAACAACACCCTTCAGAATTGACCTCCAAGGCATACAAAAGTCCATCAAAGGACTTGTAATGAGCAACATAAACTACAACATTGTAGCAGGCATGGACTGGTTCACCCAAGTGAATGCCAGTGTATGTTAGAAAACAAAAACCATGACCATCAAACACAATGGAGTCAATTTCAACATTCTTAAAGAACCCAACAACCTCATTCTAAGAGACACAATATTTGTTCAAGTCATAAATCAAGATGACTCTGAACATCTAACCAAAGAAAGTACCCTCCACATAATGAGGTACTCCAAATTTAATAATATACAAACACAAAAGATCCAATGTCCAGAACTTGCGGCACTCCCAAACAAATACGCTCATGTATTCAAGGAAGAACTCACAGAGTTACCCCCAAACAAGAGGTCAAACATGGCATCAACTTATGCAAAGCCATGCCAAAACCTGAACCCCTCTACAGACTCTCTCCCATGGAAACCCAAACACTTAAAGCCCACATTGAGGACAATCTAGCCAAAGGATTCATTTGACTGTCTGAATCCCCATGGGGAGCAGCAGTGTTCTTCATAAAGAAAAAGAAAGGCATTCTTTGTCTAGTAACCAACTACAGAGCACTAAACGCAAGCACAGTAAAGAACAAATATCCCCTTCCACTCATAGAGGACCTGTTTGAAAGGCTCTCTGGAGCCAATTTTTTCTCCAAGATTGACCTCACCTCAGGTTATAACCAAGTTGAAGTAAAAGAAAAGGACATACCAAAAACCGTGTTCCACACGCAATTTGGGTTGTTTGAATGTAAAGTAATGAATTTTGGGATGACAAACGCCCCAGTGACATTTGTCACCATGATGAACCAGGCGCTAAAAAGACTCTCAAACACATTATTTCACCTTGATAACATCATCATATTTTCAAAAACAAAAGAGGAACACCTCACACATGTCTGCAAGACACTTGATTGACTCGCAAAGCACAAACTATACACTAAGCCTATTAAGTGTCAATTTATGGAAAAGGAACTCCTGTTCTTGGGCCACATTGTCTCTGATGGTGGCATCAAAGCAGACCCAGATAAGATAAAATTCATAAATAACATGCAATGCCCCACCTCTGTGAAACAAGTAAGATGCTTTCTCAGTATGATAGCTTACCTAAGGAAATACATCAAAGACTGCAGAAAGCTCATCACACCAATCAATGACCTAACCAAAGGTAATGCCAAAAAGAAATTCATCTGGACTCCAGAATGTGACAAGAATTTCCAGCTATTAAAACAAGCTTTGATCAAAGCACCAATCTTGCAATACCCTAATAACAACAGGTGCTACAAGCTTGAGTCAGACGCTAGTGACACCACCATTGGCGCAGTCCTACACATCCGCCAGCCAGGGCAGCAAGATTTCCTGCCAGTATGTTATGAAAGCAGAAAGCTAACATACACTGAGCAAAGGTACCCAATACACAATAAAGAATTGCTAGCAATATATCACACATGCAAGAAATGGAGATGTTATCTCAAAGGACACTTAAACGTCCAAGTGCTAACTGACCACAAATCCTTAATCTATTTCAAAACTCATAACACACTTGCACAGCGCCAAGCCAAATGGATGTCCTTGCTGGAATAGCTTAACCTGGACATCCAATACAAAAAGGGGGCAGAGCTGGTCACAAAAATGCTCTCTCTAGGCTATGCCAGCCAAGAGAGGATCACCCTGATCACCTAGACCCCAACTGGCCCAACCTATACAACACTGAGTACAAGACAAAAGGAAAAGACCCCTCCACACACCAACTAACCCATGATACGCTAGTAAGGAATGAAAAACATTTCCACATATTAAATGGCACAGTATACCAAACCATCAAGGATAAACACATTCCATACATTCCACTCACACAAAGAGTTGACACTATACTAAGACACCACTGTCTGCTAGGACACACAAAGGCTAACAACCTATATCCCACATTAAAAGAGATGGTATGGTGGCCCAACATGAAGTAAGACATAATCAATGTTCTAAAGAAGTGCACAGTGTGTGAAAAATACGCCAGCACCAAGGCACCACAGCCAACTGTCAACCCAGTACCTGACCCTAAACCATTTAAGGTTTGGAAACTAGATGTAGTGGGACCCTTCCCGGAAACCAAAACAAATCAACATTTCTTAATTGTAGCCATCAACTTTGCCACACATTGGCCCATCTGATGGGCAACAAAAGATCACAAGGCAGAAACAATAAATCAATTCATCAATAAAGCAATCATAGCAGACTACGGCACTTCAGAATACATCATAACAGATGGAGAAAAAGAGCTAACAGGCCACTTAGTAAACAACAATCTAAAAACAAAGAACATCAAACAATCCACAACCTTGCCTTACAGGCCAACAGCAGAGTTGAATGCCTGAACTTCAGCCTTATCAGAACCCTGGAGAAAATAATGGATGGCAAAGCCAAAGACACATGTCCACTCTATGTGAAACATGCATTACTAGTATCCCAGGTTTGTACCAATCAAGGGACAGGCTACTCACCGTTTGAACTAAAATATGGGTACAAGCCAGAAATAGTCACCTGCAACAACCAACTGTATGTGAAAATCCCCCCGGGGAAACCTCCCACAGTAGAACAGAAACCAGCTCTACAACACATACGCCTCAAAGCCAAACTGGCAGAAACAAAAAGACTCAAAGCCCAAAAGGTAACCTAACAGAGGACCCACTTCCCATTAACTCCCCCGTCTGGGTCCTAGCTGGGAACAGAAAGAAGCTAGACTCAGTACACAAAGGACCAGGAAAAATCATCAGATACCAACCAGACAGGAACACCTACCTGGTTAAGTTCCAGGGTGCCAAAGAGCCCATCACCAAAAATTATCACAGATCTCGCCTCCGCCCTAGCAAAGGAGAACACTCAACCCAGTTAGTGCCCACTAATAAACAACTCCAGGAACATCAGGTGACAGCCGTCAAGACAAAGCCCCCTCCTGATGTACCTGAGTAACCCCTTAAGGGAGGGGTGTGTCAAGGGTCTGGATGTACAAGTATTCCAGCTTTTGCCATCACACTTAACATCCAGTCATTGCCCAATTTGATGCCTTTCCAATACACCATTCAACATACCAAAAATTTCACCAAACCAATATCACATGACTGTCCAGGTATCCAGCAACTCAAACCAATTCAGCACATGACCAGCCCCTTGGTTTGATCCAACTAAATCCCCACCACAGCTAAAGCTATATAAGTCTAAAGTATTATCCAATAAAATATACTTCTTCTCTTCCTAATTTACATTTGAAGCTTCCCCAAAAAGGCGCTCCTTATCAATAGAAATAATCTCCACAAAATTTGGAAGATATTGATAAGGTTCAAAAGAAAAATGTCACTAAAAAATGTCTTGACAGGGTAACCTTAAACAGAAGGGCAAAAGGAGCAACAGAGTAGGCCTGGGGAGCTTTACGGTGATCTCAGATGCCTTGGTAATTTTGGAAAGCAAAAGCAGGTTTGAAAACAACAGTTTTAAATAAAAATCCAAAATAACAATAGAAATTATATTGAATCATTAAAAATTTCAAGTTTGAATACTGTTTTAAAAAGCAAAAGCAGAGAAGATAACAACTAAGCATTAAAACTCTTGTAGAAGGTCCTAGAGGAGATGTCAGGTTTGAAACTGATAGACACAAGGTAAGCTTTAGAAGAACAACTAACACTTTAATCTTTAGGCTGTAGAAACTCTAAACAGGATTTCCAACAAGCAACAAATAAAATTTAAGTGCAATAAGCTCCAAACTTTAATATTATTGGAAAATAGACAAGCAGGGGATTAATGGTCCTCTTGCTGTGTTAAAGGGAGGGGATTGTAAAGGGGGTGAATCACATGACCTTTGGAACTGAATCTAATTGGCTAGAGGAGAAATTTTGTTGGACAGGACCAGGGGGGCTGGAATGTTTCACCCTAATTTCTGCAGAACCATTTGATTGGCTAGAAGAATTCATATGTATTTGAAGTTTACTTGAGTTTTGATTGTTGATCTGACAACATTTGATTGGTTGGTTCTAATAGTTTTTAAATATGGGCAACACCAAGCCAACAAGAAGTCCAAATTGACCAATGTTTCTTCCCAGGAGGGGGCAACCAAAGGCAACAAATCCGCAGGATGAGCCAGCACAAACCTCTCATCAACTGTGTGTGCTAAATCCTCTAAAGAAAGGAGGGGTTTGGCTGGCATTTTTGGCCCTTTCTTAGTGCCGCGGGGGAAGATAGTGCAATCCAATGCCAGGGGTGGCAGTGAATTTACACCAACAGCAGGGCCCCATCTTCCAGTGATGATATGGCTGAGAATCAGATTGTAGTGAATGTAGTGCAACAATCCAACTACAGAATGCATTTTCAAAAGTAAAGTTAGACCAGGGAATATGTGATTTTTATTGAGTAAATTTTGGGAGGACTAAACTCTTAAGAGTTGAAATAATGAAAATTATTCAATATATATTAAAATTGACTAAGCAATACTTCCTAGATCCTGGGCTCCTATCCCTTCACATTGTCAAGTGATTATCTAGTCCAGGTTTCAAAAAATCCTTGAGTGACCAACTTTTGACAACCATGCTGAATAACAAGTTCATATCCAGTGACCCTTAAATTACGTTGATTTGTCAACGTCAACTTACAGGGGGAAACCGGATTCAACCAGAAAACTGGAGCAGCTGTAACCCATTTTTGACCAACTGTTTGATTCAAATCCATTAAATCAGTCATTTTTTGTTAAAGGTTTTGGGCTTTCTGCAATTTTCTACTTGGCTAAATAATCCCTAGTATTATGGAAATTACTGTGACATTACCCTCTGCTTTAGCCTGGGGCACAAAACCACCATCCAGAAGATGGGAAAAGGAAAAGTTTTTGTGGGCAGGGGGAAGTTTCATTGCGGCTAAGGTAAGCTTGGGGTGACCAATAGTGGTTGGTTTGCAATCATAGAACTCTTATATAAGATCAGGAGAGTTAGAGCAATCATAGTGGAGAGCCCAATAGTTTTCAGAATCAGGATAACCCTTCCATGACACCAAATACTCTAGACAGCGTCAATTCTTACAAGAAGCCAAAATAAAATTTAAATCATACTCATGTTCTCCTTCCACAAGATTGGGTTGGGAAGAAGGGATATCAGTACCCTTAAAAAGCGTAATTAAGCATTTGTGGAAAGTGTGAAAAATCTTAAAAGCCAGGAGTAAATCTAAATGGTATGCAGAGAGACCAATTTGGTATGTTCAACTTTGAAGGGACCCACTTGCTTGGGGCCTAATTTGTGGCAAAGGACCTTCAGTTTCATATTACAAGCATCCACCATGACCAAATCACCTGGCCAGTAAGTTGGACCTTTCTGACACTTGTAATCTGCATATTTCTTGTAAGTTGTTACAGCAGCGGCAAGAGTAACCTGAAGCTCCTGATGAATCTGCTTCAATGCAGCAGCTTGATCAGTTGCAGCTTCTACGTTGCTAACCAAACAAGGAATTATGTTAGATGAGAAATTGTAACCTACATTGGAATAGAATGGCAAAACCTGAGTTGATGTGTGCGGGGCGTTATTATATGTGAACTATGCCATGGGTAGGTTAGCACATCAGTTGTCTTGTTGCGCATTAGTGTAGCAATGCAGGTAGACCTTCAAAATTTGGTTTAACCTCTCCATTTTTTAATTAGATTGGGGTGGAAAGCTGTGGAACAACATAATTTGATACCCAGAATACCAGTAAAAGCTTCCCAGAACTAAGCAATGAATTGGGGCCCACAATCACTCACAATCTCTATTGGAATGCCATGCAAGGAGAAGATTCTATTACCAAACAGCTTAGCTGTCTCCACCAAAGTAATTGAGGTTGAGCAGAGAAAAAAGTGTGCCATTTTTTGAAGCAATCAACTACCACCATGATTGCATCAAACACATCAGAATTTAGATGTTCTCCAATGAAATCCACCAACACCAACATCCAGGGTCCTGCAGCAGGCTGCAGTGGAACCAGTAAACCAGTAGTTCTGTTCTGGCTTGCCTTGGAATAAAAACATACCAGGTAGTCTCAATCAAAAGCTTCTATCTGCACTGGCAAACCTTTCCATGAAAACTGTTGGCAGATGAGCTCCACTTTTTTGTTTTTCCCTGGGTGGCCTGCCGTAGAAAAGGTGTGATAAGCCTCCATAATTTTGCCCTGAATAGTTCCCTCTGGAACCCACAGGCATCCTTGATGATATAAAATTGGTCCCATCCTGTAATAATCTTGTGTCTGGCCCACAGGATGTGCACAAGCCAGTTCCAGTAATCTATTGTAATCTTTGGTCAGAGGCTGCAAAAACTTCACTTTGGAATATAATTCTAAGTCTGCACCCTCAGTTAAGGACATGGTGGCAAGCGTAGCAGGCAAAGGTAGTACAAAAGGAACCACAGCCTTGTCTGGTATCATAGTGTGTGTATTGAACTCAACATTTATACCAACATCTGGAAGATGGAAAGGATTTCTACTCAAAGCATCTGCCAAATGATTACTGGCTCCCTTGATAAACTTGTAGCAGAACTTATACCTTGTTAGATCACCATGTCATCTGGATTGGAAACCTGAAAAAAACCTGGGTTGGCAATAGTAAAGGAGAGCTTTATGATTAGTCCTTACTACAAATATTGACACACCAACATGAGATGGTGATGCCAATGCTTTAAAGATTCCACAACTGCCAAAAACTTCTTGTCGTAAATCATGTAATTGTGTTCCTGAGCCTCCATATTTTGGGAGAAACACCCTAAAGATCTCTCAACACCATCACCAGCAGTTTGTAGCAACACACCAGCTACATAATATGAAGAGGCATCTGTGGAAACCACAAAAGAAAGCTCGTGATCCACATGTCTCAACACAGTTGAAGACAACAAAAGAGCTTTGACTTCTGCAAATGTGTTTGCATACTCAAGAATCCAGATCAAAATTGTCTTCCTGCTTGCTGAATACAGGGGGTAGCCACTTCTGACAAGTGATGGGTAAATTTTTTCAAGGACATACAAGTCACAAGAAACTACAAAGTTGGGATATTGTCACAGGCGTAGCATACTCTCAAACTGCTGCTTCCTTGTTGGGGGCAATAGTGTGGCCATCCTCAAAGATAATATTACCCAGGAAGGTAACCTTACGTTTAAAGAATTCACACTTACTCTGTTTGATAATCAAATTAGCCTGGAGGATGCACTCTACAACTATTGAAAGGTGGTCTTTAATGACTCCTCATCCAGAGAGAACACCAAGATGTTGTCTATATACGCAATGGAACATACACCCAGGAGGTCTATAATACTGAATCAATTAACCGCTGAAAGCAAGCCAGGGCATTCTTCAATCCAAAAGGTATAACACGTTTGGAAGATACCCTTCTTAGTTCTGAATGCTGTTAACCATTAAATTCCTTCTGCAATCCTAATTTGGTTGAATGAATTGAACAGATCAAGTTTTGGGAATACCTTTGCCTTCTTGACGCACCAAGAAATTTGTGCCTCAAGAGGTTAAGGGTAGGGATAAGGATTATTAATGTTGAAAAATTCCCATAATCAACACAAGGACAAAGAGACTCATTAAATTTTTGAACAAACAACAATGGAGAACATATTGACAAAGCCTTCATAAATATGTATCCTTTTGCCAACATATCCCAAGTCCACTCCTTCAAACATGCGTCATTCTTTAAGGTCAAAGGGTAAATGAGAGACACAATGCAAATCAAATCAACAGTAACCTTAAAGTCAAAGTCCAACTGAGTGTGCTTGGGAAGGACCTCACCCCTAGTGGCATTGAATGCCGCTGACCAGGGTTGAAGGCATGCTGGTAAATACAAACTTAAAGGTGTAGGAACAGGAACCAACTGGATTGTCTGAGAAGACTGCTCTAATTCTGACATACCCAACAACGGAATACAGATGGATATGCCCAAAGAGTGGTCCACTTGCAGCTCACTTTCTTTTAGCAGGGTTGATACAGTATGGTTTTGCCACCAGCCCACTTCTTAGATAATAGAATACATAAGAGTAGAGCATATGGAGAACCTCACAGTAAAAGATTGACCTGCAACTAAAAATGTCACTGGCTTCTTAAGCTGGAAAGAGAGAATTGTTTGACAGTTTCCACTCCTGACCAGCATTCCAGGATGATACTTGAGTTGCAAAAAAATCTGCAGTCTCAACACTCATGAAGTTCTTGGAAGCACTGGTATCCAACATAATGGCTGGCCAATAGATAGTTTGACTGTTATCAATGCTAATGTAAAACAAGAAGTAACCAGAAGTAGATTTATTTGCCGCAAACGTTGCAACCTCAGCAAGATCCTGCTTCTCTTTGATGGCCTGGGCTGCGGCTAAGGAGGCAGGATGCTCATGAAAATAACACTTGATCATTTCTTGGATGGCTTCAGGGAGAACAGGACAATCACAATTAATGGGAACAAGAGGCAACTCTTTGGAATTGGCTACCAAAGACTTTGTGGGCACAACATGTTGGAGCATAACCAACAAACTCTTGGTGGTGACACCACTGGCATTTTGTCTACCTTATCAGGTTTGTTCAAGATTGAAAGCTGCAACTGGGAGACACACAAGGGAATGCTCTCTGCTTTGGCTAGGCAAAACTACCTCAGAAGGTGCACCAGAAAACCAGGAACACACAGCAGGTTTGGCTTCAATTGCCAACATACCTTCATTGGTAGCAGACAGATTTGAGACCAGATAAAGAATTTGGCTTACCAGGGCCTCAGTTGTGATTAACAGGGAATTGCAAAATGCCAAGTCCTGGGCAGTATTGTCAACTGCTAACCACAACACTGAGAGCTTATTAACCTCATAAACATCAATCATGCAACAGTAAGCAAGAAATTGAGGAAGGAATATCAAGAGAGGCGTCATACCCTGTTGGAAGGCGTACAACTTATGATAAACTTTGAGCTCTTCAATAGATACACACAAATTTTTTAACAAAGGGTACAGAGATGCACTTTCAGTTAAAACATGTGGATTGTGCTCCACCGTGGATAACAACCATTCACGAGCATCCTCTGAAATCTTAGTTATTACGTGATAAACTTGGGATTTGTGACTGATGGTGGAGCATGAATAGAATGACAAGGCCAACACAACTTCACGCAAAATTTTGTTGGTGGGTGGAGCCATATAATAATCCAGAAGCCAAAATAAAAAGATGCAGCAGAACCAGGAAACAGATGAACCAGACTCAAACATTGTCACCAAAGAGGGAAACCACAAATTAAAGAACAGCCCAAACTGAAAACTCAAAATGAGCTGATACAGATGAACATGGTAAATGCAGATATCTCAACAGAACAGGAGAAAAGCAACATGATTTCATGATGAGCTGCTTCCAAAAACTCAGATGTAGAAAAGTTGAGTAAAGTGACAGAAATAGTTGGATAGTAAGAAAACATCTCCAGGTGTTGGGGAATCACCACCCAAATACACATAGAGTTGATGATTAACAACCAACAAAGCTTCAAATACTGTTCTGTGAAAATTCCAAAAGATACACTAGGATCAAGAAAAATGATTAACTTTAACCAAAGGAGCCCAAGATAAATAACCTGAGAGAGAATCAATGAGTCTTCAGTGTAGAATTCAGGGCAATTAGATGTTACAAATGTCTCAGCTTTGGAAATGGTGGGGAAAACTCCTAGATTTGCGGGTATTGGATTAACATTGGGCGGAGGCAACAGCACAATGCCAATGGCGGGGCTCCATCATCCCATAATTATTTGGCTAAGAATTAAATTGTAGGGAATATAGCGCAGCAGGTCAACTACAGGATGCATTTTTAATAAACTTTAGACCAGGGGATATTTAATTTTATTGAGTAAAATGTTGCAACCAAGTTTCCTGACTTGCCCACTAATGTATCTTACAATACACAGGGGGCGCTCAATGAGTCACCCCTTGACCTGTCTAATAACATGAACCAATCTGATGGCAACATTGAATGGTGGGCACTTCTTCCTAACTAGGAGCGCTACCAATTTGACATTTTGATCCCCACACAAGTTATTCCTTGGCTTTGAACCTTACATGGAACACACCACTATGCTACCCCCTTGTGGCCTTGTGGCTTTCTCCATATGGTATATTAGTTGCAATATTCTACAATAAATAATACCTTATTCTATTCATTCTTGTCCTTTCTATTGGACTGTTTTCTTCCCTAACTCAAATACTGAATCCTCATTGGTTCAGTTGCAACAGTGGTAGCAGTGGTAAGTTCACAACCTACCTAAAGCAATACCCCCTAAGAAAGGACGGAGTACGGACCATATGGCTACTCCCCATCAAGTTCTTTCCTGCCAATCCCCAAGGGGGACATCCCCAACAGGTATGTTATTTACCAAGACTAGCTAGTCCTTACAAGTGTGTATAATTGGCTCCACTTTGGGCAGCGTGACGCCAGTGTCATCCCTCCCCAGTCAGACCTTTCACAATGTATGCTTAATCTCCAGCTGGAACCCTTTGTGGGTGGAGTCAAAAGAGCTGACATTGTCAGTTAGCTGCAATCCACTAAGACCCGCCTTTGTATCTGCCAGGTTCCTGAGCCCATGTGGGTTGCCACTGCGTCAGGGCGCCATACGGGGCCCGCTGCTGTATGGTTTACCAACTGGGCCGGTCAGGAAGTTGAAGTCACCTGGGCAGCATTCTGGGACGTTGCAAGATCCCGCTACAGCAAAACCTTCTCACCTATTGTGGTGGGAACTCCCCTTTTAGCAATTAAACAGACTGGATCTGTTCTCAAGTACCTTGTTGCCTGGCAGCAAGCTCTTGCTGCTGCCCCCAAAGCTGTAACCAACAGGAATGCCATGCTTCTAACCTAATTGTCAATGGGCTCAAGCCCCATATCTATAAGTGGGTCCCTGTGGGCTGTTGCACCTCCATCAATGACTGTTACAAGGCCATTGTGAAGGCCAACAATCAGGCTTTGATGGGCTTCCTCCGTACTAGTGATGCTCCACTTCAACCTCATGCAACACCTGGTAGTGGCCACAACAAAGCAGACTGCCGCCAGCCCTGTCAGCAGGATAATGGGACTAAGCGTCCCTGCAAGAGGTAGCTCCAGCTAGCCCAAATTGAGGACCTGGGAAAAGCCTGGGGGTTGTAGCTACAAGAGGGTCTACAACCCCACTTGACCCGCACTCTCAATCCCTCCTTTCAAAGAAACCCTGAAACTACAGTGTACACAAGGTCAAAACCCTTGCTGTCTTCCAAGTCCAAAGTGACAATCCTGTACTTCAAGCAAGCCACTCTTCAAAAAAAGGACCCGCTTAGCCTATCCCTTCCGTTTTTGTGGGAATACCTACAAACTATTGGTAGATACTGGGGCCAACCACACTATGATGGACCAGGCGTTTGCTGACTCCCAACAATTGGACCAAGTGCCCAGCAGGTTAAAGGCAGTATGAGTAGCTGACTCACATAGAGTTGCAATTACCCATGAGACAGTAATTTTCTCTGTGAGAATGGGGAATGTCCAGGTTAAGCTCTCTGGGCCAATCATGGCAGGGCTCAGTCACACATTAGTTGCTGGCCTCAACTGGCTTTGGCACAGCTGTCCCTACATTTACTGGGATATCTCTGTCATCACCCTAAATAGAAATGGGTTGGGTTCCAGATCTATCCTGTCAAAATGAACAGCTACTCCACAATACTATGTTTGTTAGAATAACAGAGACAGACTCGTACAACTTTAAGAGGGGGAAACTAGACTTCAACCAATGTTCAGTCAAAGTTATCCGCGCAGTACCACCTGTGGCTCTTCCCTTGACCACTTCACCCCCATCAGCGCTTGCTGCACTCCTCAAGGAGTACAAGGACGTCTTCAGCAAAACACTGGATCAACAACCTCTCCCTTGAGAGATCCAGCACACTGTACAGCTCCAAGGGTTGCTACCTAAGGCACACCCCTTGTATTGTCTTACACCCAAAGAAGATGAGACCCTCCGCCAGAACCTCATGGACGTGCTTGACAAGGGCTTCATTTGCCCCTTGCTCTCTCCATACAGGGCAGCTGTCTTCTTTGTAGCCAGGAAGAACAGGTCTCTTTGCTTGGTCACAGACTACTGCGCCCTAAATGAGGTGACAGTCAAGAATAAATACCCCCTGCCGCTGATTGACAACCTGTTTGATACACTTGCAGGTGCAAAGGTCTTTAGCAAGATTGATCTCACTGCAGGGTACAACCAGGTCTGCATTGCACCAGGGGATGAGGAAAAAACTGCCTTCTGCACACACTACAGGTTGTTTGAGTGTCGTGTCATAAACTTTGGGATGACCAACGCTCCTTCCACCTTCATCATGTTAATGAACAAAGAATTTGAGGAGCTGATTGGTAAATGTGTGGTTTTGTACCTTGAAAACATTATTGTCTTCAGTCAAGATCAAATCACGCACCTCCAACACCTCTGTGCTGTCTGCAACACCCTTCAGAAAAACCAGCTAAAAGCTAAACCCTCCAAATTCAAGTTCCTCAAGTTGGAGCTGCTATTCCTTGGGCACACCATCTCTGCCCAAGGGATAAATCCCAACCCTTCCAAAATCAAGGCAATCACCAGCATGCTGCCCCCCACCAATGTGGGCCAGGCGCACATTCTTAGGCATGGTTGCATACGTGCACAAGTTCATTCCCAATTGCAGGGAACTAATTGCACCTCTCACCAAACTCCTAAACACAAAACAAGGCTTCCACTGGACCCCTGCCAGAGATAAAGCCTTTGAGACGTTGAAGCAGAGACTTACAACAGCACCTGTACTGCAGTTCTCTAACCAAAACTGCCAGTACAAACTAGAGACTGACGCCTCTGACAGGGCCATAGGGGGTGTGCTAAGGGTAGAAACTGACAATGGCGCCTTTCTCAACGTGACATATGAGTCCAGGAAGCTTACCAACTTGGAACAACATTACCCCATTCATGATAAAGAATTAGCAATAATTGTTCACTGCGTTGAGAAGTGGCGCTGTTACCTGAAAGGTGCTACCTTCCCACCCCGCGTTCTGACGGACCATCTGTCACTTCAATAATTCAACATGCAGTCCCACTTGACACGCCACCAAGCAGGCTGGGTTGAGCGCCTATCCCCCTATCAGCTGCACATCAAGTACAAGCCTGGGAAAGAACTTGCCACAGCTGACGTCCTTTCACACCTCTACATAGTGTCCATCACTGGGGATGATGGTTTGGATCCAGATTGGCCCATGCTCTACTTCCTCCCTGAGGCAACTTGCTACAAGGGCCTTACTTGGCAACCATCTACAAGCTGAAGAACAAAAGTCAGTTCACCACAAATGCTGGTAACGTCTGCCGCCAGGCAGAGACAGGTGAGAAGACGCCTTACATTCCCACCACGCAACGAGGTGACACAATATTGCACTACCACCAAACCCTGGGTCACATGAGAGGGCGTAACCTCTTTGAGATCATTAAACAAAAGGTTTATTGGCTGCACATGCATCAAGACATCCTAGACCTCCCTGAAACGTGTGTGCTGTGCAAAAAGAATACGTCTAAACCTGCACACTCAAAGTCTGTCCTGCCCATCAAAGAAATGGAACCCTTCAAACAGTGAGCCCTTGACATTGTGGGACCCCTCCCTGAAGACAGACTGGGAAAGAAAGACATCATAACTGCCATTGACTACTTCACCCGTTGGCCAGTGGCCTGGGCAATAACTAACCACACCACCACCATCATCACCTGCTTCATTGACAAGGAAGTTATGGCCTGCTTTGGGCGGCCCAAACACCTTATCACAGATGGTGGCCCCAAACTTGTTGGGCATGTCATGAAGGCGTACTGCACCAAGAATGAACTCCAATGGATAGTCACAACCCCATAACATCCACAAGCCAATGGATGTTTAGAGCAATTAAATGGCTCACTGGTTTAACTGATTGCCAAGTACTCACAGGAACATCCTAATACCACATGGACTGAACACCTGCCTACCGCTCTACTTATTTTACAAACAAGGATTATCAATGGCACTGGGTTCAGCCCCAGTGCCCTGGCCTTTGGAACGCCCCACAGTTTGACGGGAGTTGAACAAGGGAAGTTATGATCTACAGTTCCCAGGAAACCTCCCCTGTTGACAACTCTATCCCTGAACCAATGGTGTGCCAAGGCCTGAGAAATCAAGCACAAACAAATTGGAGGAGGTTCAAAGCACCTTGAGGCAAGATATGCTGTAGATGACCCCATCTACAACCCCAACCCCAATTCAGCCAAATTAGAGCCCAACCACCTAGGGCCCATCAAGATAGCTGCAGTCTATGACAATCACACCTATCCTCTCAAATGTGCCCAAGGGAATACCAAGAAGCTCCACCATGATTGCTTGCGCCCCTGCTGCGCCATCCTCACACAAAGGTTGCTTGTGTGGACCTTCCCAGATTTCCTACAGACTCCAATCCTGTTGTCTGACAGTAAACAGGGGGCAAGGTGGTGTTGCAAACAAGTTTCCAGACTTTCCTGCTAACATATCTTACAATACACAGGGGGTGCTCAATGAGTTGCCCCTTGACATGTCTAACAATATGAACCAATCTGATGGCAATGTCAAATGATGGGCACTTCCTCCTAATTAGGAGCGCTACCAATTTGACTTGTAGATCCCTGCACAAGTTATTCCTCAGCTTCAAACCTTCCATGGAACTTCCCACTATGCCACCCCCTTGTGGCCTTGTGGCTTTCTCCATGTGGTATATTAATTGCAATATTCTACAATAAACAATACCTAATTCTATTCATTTGCGTCCTTTCTATTAGACTGTTGTCTTCCTCAACTCAAATACTGAATCCTCATTGATTCTGTTGCAATAGAAATCTTTGGTAGAACTCAACTTTTAAGAGTGGAAACAGTGAAAATTATTCAATATATATAAAAATTCAACTAAGCAGTACCACCTCAATCCTTGGATCCTATCCCTTCTGCATTGTCAAGTGAGTATCTAATACAGTTTGCAAAGAACTATTGTGTGATCAACTTCATATGACTGGGCTGATAAATAAGATCATATCTGATGACTCTCACATTAAATAAATTTATCAATGTCAGCTTTAAAGATGGAATCAAATACAACTGGTGAACTGGAGTGGTTGTAACCAATTCTTGATCAACTGTTGAATTTAAATCCATCATATCAGCTAATTTTGCTAACAGGTTTCCAGCTTTTTGAGCTTTCTTACTTGGGCAGATAATTCCTGGAATTAGGGAATCCACTGTGACAATTTTCTGACACAACTTGAATGTGCTTAAAACTGAGTTCATTTTTTTGAATCTGAGTTATTTTTTAGCACCATAGCTATGAAAACTATAGTACTTAACTAGAGAAAATAATAACCTATTGTCAAAACAGCAGGCTTAATCCGCCATCAAGGTTCCAAGTAAGCAGGTTTGTGACCTGAATCTAATTACCCAGCCACTTGAAGCCAGACTAAGAAGTCAACTTGAATTTTCAAATCCAACAACATGAACAAATGCTGATCCCCTACGGTGGATACCTTGTTTTGGCGCTTGACTCATTTCCAGGATCAAGCCACCCCCTTCACCATCTCAATGTGTGATCAGCACAATCATGTTCCTATTACCCATGATTCATATCAGCTATATAATCATTATCTCCCAATAAAGAATATTATCTAGTCTCTAAATATTTTTCCCTTGTACTCTGTTAGAACAGCACAGTTACAACATTGGTAGCACAGGTAGGTTCTCCATCCTACTGCATCTTGTGAAAACCCACCTTTTGCCTGTGCTTGCCGCAGCCAAAAAATCCTTGACAGAATTATGTCTGTCCTCCTGCCCAACTGAACTCCGTACACTCCTGGTACCGCAATAACCAATGGTTTTGTCCTATACCAAAACATGGTGATCCCACTACCCGCCTTCAATGCCATGTCTGCACAAGGGTTCTTTCAGGCTCCGCCATTGATGCCGCAACCAGCTGACAAAACCACTATGCCCGCCTATATAGCTCAAAGACTATGAAGCGCCGCCTTGGAACCTTTTGTTGGGGCCAACAACAACACTGCTGCATGGATCCAGTCTGCCCAGAGTAAGCTAGCTCAGATAGAATGGCTACAGCAATTTTGGATTGCAGAAATCTCCATCCAACTGACCCACAACGCTGGCACCTGGTACAACAATTGGCACAAGGAACACTCCAAGAAGAACTGGGATACCTTCAAACAAGACTTCTTGGCAAGGTTTGTGCTTAAGGACACTGTGATCATATTCATACGTGTCATGTTCTGAGGCGCAGCACAGACACACAACAGGGAATCCTAACCTTAGGATTAGAATTGTACTAAGTCTTGGTTAGATGATAGGGAAGGCTATGTGTTTACCTTGTGGCCCTGGATGAATAAGTCTCTACTAGTTGTGGCTAGAGAGAGGCGCGGAAGTACTGAAGACACAAAGACAAAAATGCAAATAGAACTTAATTTTATTAGTGAATAGAAAAATGGACTATATAGTGGTTGGTGGTACCACAAAACACTACCAGGACGATAGGATCACTTGCCACAAGCATGAGTGGTGCAAGTGAGTTGCGCATAGTCAAGAACCTGAACAATTGTATTTCCCAATCCAGCCATTGACTCATTTCAAGAGGCAAAAGCAAAAGCAAGAGTTTTGTCTTTGAAATGGCCCACCAAAGGCAAAATCAGAACACAGTGAATAGCAGGATTCACGAAATTGCCTTCCCTCTAGATTGGCCTTAAGGGGGTGGAATTTACAAAGGAACTTTGCTTGTACTTGAGCAAAAGGACAGCCACTGGAGAGGAGCTTTACTGTATACTCTGATCCTTACTTAAAGATCACTTCTAAGGTCCCAATCCACAACAAGTCTAGCTTATGAGCTTGTCCTCCTACTCTGTGTTGGTAGTAAAGTACATGATCACCAACATTGAATTCAGGAAGGGGGGAACGTCTAGCATTATTGGGAGAGAGCTCAAGCATCTTAGTCTTGTATGCAGAAGTGTAGGCAGTGGCCTGTATATCAATTATGTGGTTGAATAGGTCCTTGATGTGGTTGTCAGGATTCATGGCCTTATCAGAGGTAAGCAGGGGGCCACCAAGAGTAATGGGGTAGTAGCATCTTGTCTATACAGCATAGCAAAAGGGGAGTATCTAGTGACACAATGTTTGCTAAGGCAGTATGCAAAGAGAGCGGCAGGTAAGTATAGGTCCCAGTTGGCAGCGTCAGAGTAGGTGAGCTTCCTCATGATAGAGACCAGTGTTGGATTTGCACGCTCAACTGCCCCATTGGTAGAAGGATTTTAGGGGGCAGAGAAGGATTAATATGATCCCAAAGCTTCAACAACAGAGGTTACCAGTTTGACATTAAAATTAGTCCCATTATCTGAGAGCAACACTTGAGGACAGCCATGGCGGTAGAAAACATCTTGTAACAGGAAGGCAGCAGTTGTCTTAGCTGTGATGTCCTTTGTAGGGCAAGCCACTACCCACTTGCTGAAGTGAGCAATAGCAATCAGAATAAATCAACATCCAGAACATGAGTGGGGGAGAGGACCTACTGTGTCAATGCTGACAGTGTGAAAAGCATGTTGCGGGGGAACTAATTTGAACTTGTGGGAAGCAGCTTGAGGCCTCTGCAGCTGGAAGTTGTGGCAGCTAGCTATGACGTCTGGGATCAGCAGGAAAAGGTTCTCCCAGAAGTAATTCTTTTGAAGCCACTCAAAGGTCTTGGCAATGCCTCCATGCCCAGTCTCTTTATGAGCTTGCAACACTAACAAGAGGCAAAGACTGGGTTGTACATAAGGTAGATACTGGTCTTGTACCTTCTTGAAGAGTTGGTTATTGTGTATGAGGGTATCTTTGGATAGCTTGGACAAGGCCAGCTGTACCTCTTCTGTCTCAATTTCCCAAGAAGAAGGGTAACCAATTAGTTTATATAACTGATCAGCCTCTGCAGGATGCAAAGCAAGAATAGGCATTCTGGAGAGCCCATCAGAATTCTGGTATTGAATCCCAGGGCAATGAAGCACAGTGAAGTTGTATCCTTGCAGACATAGAGCCTATTTAGCTAGGCGTTCTTCAGGCTCCTTAAGCTGTTGTAACCACTTAAGCAAAGCGTGGTCAGTGACAACTGTGAAGTGGGTACCATATACGTAGTGACAAAACTTCTTGACTGCATGCAACACGGCAAGGCACTCCTTCTCTGTGACACTATAGTTTGTCTCATGTTTGTTTAGCATACGTGAAGTGTAAGCCACAGGATGGTCTACACCCTTGTTGTCTAGTTGGGCCAGAATAGCTCCAATAGTAAGATTACTAACGTCAGTGTACAGGATGAACTCCTTATTGTAGTCAGGATACACTAGGATTGGCGCCTCTTTGAGCTTTTGCTTAAGGGTCTTAAAGGCTTGCTGCTGACTGACAGTCCATTCAAAAGGGAAATTACGTAACATCTGGACTAGAGGTTCACTAGTATTGGCAAAGTCAGGGATAAACTGTCTATAGTAGCCCATCATTCCTAGAAAGACTTGTACCTCTCACAGGTTGGTGGGCAGAAGCATTTTATTGATGGCCTCAACCTTCTTAGTCATTGGGTGAATCCCAGTCTGGGTTATTTCATGGCCCAAGAATTCAAGACATTCTTTGAAGAAGGCGCACTTGGAAGGTTTTAGCTTAAGGCCAGCTTCTCGAATCTTTATAAACACCTCTTTGAGATAAGTCAGGTGATCAGTGAAAGTAGCGCTGAAAACTTTTATATCATCCAAGTATACTAGGACACATGACAACTTCAAGTCACGGAGGATGGAGTACATGGCCCTTTGGAAGGTGGCCAGGGCGTTGCAGAGTCCCTGTGGCATGTGAGTAGGCTCAAAAAGCCCTTCAGAGGTAATGAGCGCGGCTTTTTGTCAATCCTTGGGCAATAGGTCAACTTGCCAGTATCCAGATGCCAGATCCATTGCGGAGAAGAACTTAGAGCCTCCAAGACGTCAGATAGCATAATTGATATGCAGCAAGGGGTATGAGTCCTTCTTGGTCAAAGAGTTCAATTGGTGATAGTCTATCACAATACAATGACCTCCATCTTTCTTCCTTATGATGAGTAGTGGGGATGCCCAAGGACTTTGGGAAGGTGCCAGCAGCCCAATGTCCAACATTTATTTGAGCTCTTTAGATACTTGGGCGTCCTCTACACTGCTGCAGCAATAAGGTTTAGCACGGAAGGGAGGAGCATTGCCAGTGTCAATCTGATGGATAAAGCCTTTGGGTAACCCATAATTGGTACTGTCCTTTGCAAAGGTATTGGAAAATTGGTCTAGCAAGTCTAGCACCTTTTTCTATTGAAATGGGGACAACTGTGTAAAGTTTTGCGCAGTGAACAAGGATAGGACTTGGGGCTCATCCTCAGGTAGGTTAAAGTCTTGGAACATGCCAAAGGGATGAAGAGACATGACATCAAAAGCGCTCAACAACTTGCCATATCCAACAACCTGCCCCCTAGACACAGTCATGGGGAGAGCAGTCAGGTTGGCTATCAACAATTAAACAGGGTCCTTATGGGAGACATCTAGGATCCCAGGACAGAGATAAGGTTTGTTGCGTCCTAACAAGGGGGGAGAGTACAACTCCAAGAATGTTTGTTCAGGTAGTTCATATGATATCTGGGAGTCTAAGATGGCCTGGGAGCCAGGTGGGATGGTGACAAAAGACGTGGCTAGGAGAGGGATCCCTTCAGACGCAGGACAACCTATAGTGTGTATTTTGTGTTTGAGGAGTGGGTACAATATTTGAGGTTAAAAACCTCAGTGGGATATTCTAAAGCACATGTCTTGAGCCGTTTCCCGGGAACTTTAACCAACTCTTCAAAGATCAGAGGGACTTCATACCCCAGAATAGAGAGGTAACCATCTTTTAAGTTGATTATCCTGCTATATTCCCTAAGGAACTGGGTGCCAACTAAGAGATTGTAACTCTTATTTTCCAAGAAAACTGCTGGTGCATCTAGGAGAAGCTTGCCAAACTGCATGGGTAGGGCAGAGTACGCCCCTATGGCGCGGGTCATAGACAGTCCAGCCGTGCCATACAACTGGTGATAATTAAGGTCAGGTGCAAGTTTGAGTTTCTTCACTATCTTGGAGGAGACAACGTTGACTGGCAAGCTAATGTCTAAAACAGCCTTGATCTTCACTTTTTGGATGGATATCTCAACTTGAGTGGTAGTGCAACCAAAAGGTGGAAGGACAGCTAAGATATCTTGAGCCTCTGCTAGTTCCTTATCCCACTTCTCAACCATGCATCTTAATCCTGGGAACTCCTTATAAACAGTCTGGAGAGGGAGCAAAACAGACACATTATTGAAGACAGCGTCAGCAACCTTGAAAGCTTCTTCTGATGACTCCACTAGCACGGGGACCTCTTAGCCTGAGTGAGGTAAGGGCAGGAGACAATTTCTTTGGCTTCAGGCAAAGGCTTAGCAGTAGTTGTAGTCTTTCCTAAGCGTAATTTATAGGGGACTGTAATAGTTTCAGGAACTGCCAGAAAAGAGTACCCATATGCATTGGCGTTGTCAGCATCAGAGTCATCCAGGTCAGAGTTGTCAGAGATATTGTGGAACAAGAGGAGGATAGGAGGAGCCTCATATCAGAAGGCTTGGCGTCAGATATAGAGGGAGGAATTGAAAGAGACTGGGAAGAATTGTCAACCAAGAGTGTCACTGCCTCTAGGTTGACTGTTCTTTTCCCGCCTGCTCTTTTAGATCAGCTCCTTCAACCTGTGGGTTGGTGCAAACTCGAGAATGATGACCTATCTGACCACAGTTGTGGTAACCTTGGTGTTCAGGAGGATTTTGCGAGTTCATGGTAAAAAAGCAAGGACCACGGGAAGAAAACCAGAGTTAGAAGTATCTCAACCTTCCCTAACAACTGCTCCAGAATGGGTAAGGTGCATATCTTGCAACATTGTCTTTATGCTCTTCATAGAGGAAAGCATAGCTTTATGGGCTTTGAAGTGAAGACACAGAAGCTGGTTAACTTTGAGGGCTTGAGCACAAGCCATGTAGGCTTCATGGGCTGTCAACTGTCTGCTTGTTTTCAGTTGCTGTCCTTCCATGTAGAATCTGTCTGCAAACTCAGCTAGTGTCTCTTTAGGCTTGAAAGCAATATGCATGAAGGCGTCCTTCTTTACTTCCAGGCTAAGGTCATCACCAAACTTGTCAATCAGAAGCTGCTTCATATCTTCCCACATCTCAATGAAGGGCAGCTCAGGCACCACCACCTCCTGGCAAGTCAGATGTAGATAGGTCAGAATATGTTCTTTCTTAACTTTGTCTAAAGCTTGTCTCATGGCAGTTTTTTAGATAGTTAGGAAAGCTGCAATGGTTGAGGTTTTGGGATCAAAGACTTGCTTAAAGATAGGCTTGAAGTGTGCTTTGGGAGTTGGGCCACCATTGTTGCTATTTAGTACGTTTATACGCAGGGAAACTCTGCCTTGGATTCAGAGGGGGCTGTCTAGCCCACAGCTGACAAACACTCTCTTCAAGGGTAGTCAGGGTCTCAACAGCGCAGGCACCTGTATTGACAGCTAGAGTGGTATGTTGTTTAATAACATCTAGGTGTTAAGCTTGGGTGGTCACTATTGTGGAGAGCTCAGCCAGTCTAGAAGTAAGGGATGGCCCCACTAAGAGGCAAGGGGTGAACCTATCATTAACAGAGTCAATCACGTCTTTCATCTCTTGTACGTCTCTATCCAGTTCAGTATGGTCCCACTTCAATTGGTCCACCTTGTTAGTTAGGGCAATTATTTCTCTAGCGCATTGAATTTGAGGAGCTCCTGGTAAGCCAGGGCAGCAACCATCTTCATCAACAACCCCAACTGGGCTATCAGCAGTTGCCATCATTTCACGTAGGGCAGCAAGTTCCTGCTGTAGCTCTGCAACTTGAGCAGTCAACTCAAGCACCTGAGGGTCAGGTTGAGGAGCCTCAGCAGGATGTTCTTGACTGCAAGTAGTTGTAAGTAGCTCTCAAATAGCATCCCATATTCTTTGCTCTCAATCTGCCAAATCATCAGAAGGGGGAGAGGGCGCAACATCTGGCTTGGGCGTAGCTAATTTATTCACTTGACTCTGGAGTTTGGCTATAGCAGCAGCGGTGGTAGCTCTTTCTTGATCAAAAACCGCACTGAGTTCATTAAGGCCGTCAACAGAAAATTCTGCTACCTGATGTGGTTGCTCAAAGGAATACATGCTGAATATATTGAGCTGTTGCACAAGTTGGTTGAAGTTAGTGAGATAAGCATTCAAGGTGGAATCTACTTGAGTTTTCCTGGGTTGTTCTAGCTGGTGAAACTTGTGTAGACACTCTCTCACATATTTGGGGATGGACTGGCGCATTTGTTTGATAGTTTAAGCAAACAGGTCTGGGAGGTAACAGAGTTGCACTGATTGTCAGATACCAAGGAAAACAGGAATGAATCCACTGTTGGTAGGCAGCAAACTGATCCCAGTGATGAGTAACTGCTGCTTGTAGAGACGAGATTTCTTGGACGTGGAGCCCCAATACCATTTGATGGTGGGCCAAGGCAGGCTGCACAAAGGAGGATAGTAAGTGCTCAGCAGAGCCAGCTGCTGAGAGGAGATGTTGTGGAAATTGAGGGGCCACAATTAATTTATAATATTCCGCCCAACTGAACTGCAGCTGAAGGCAAGAGATGGCTCCTTCACGGGCTATCCCAAGGGCTACTGACATGACTTGTTCTAAGTCAGGGGTACCCATGGGGTAAGAAACTAGGCAGGGACCATTCCTGAGGTTCAGTATAGTAGAGACAATAGACAGGTTGAAGTATCTTCCTCAATAGGAGGACTAGTAATTTCAGGTGAAGTCGGCTCTTGTATAGGCGGAGGCAAATGACTTGAAAACGTGGATGCAAAAGGGATAACCAAGGGGCTTACAGCCCCTGTAGTGAGCACCATTTTTGTCATGTTCTGAGGCGCAGAACAGACACACAACAGGAAGTCCAAACCTTAGGATTGGATTTGTACTAAGTATTGGTTAGATGACAGGGAAGGCTATGTGTTTACCTTGCAGCCCTGGATGAATAATCTCTACTAGTTGTGGCTAGAGAGAGGCGCAGAAGTACTGAAGACACAAAGACAAAAATGTGAATAGAACTTAATTTTATTGGTGAATAGAAAAATGGACTATATAGTGATTGGCGGTACCACAAAACACTACCAGGACAATAGGATCACTTGCCACAAGCATGAGTGGGGCAAGTGAGTTGCGCAGAGTCAAGAACCTGAACAATTATATTTCCTAATCCAGCCATTGACTCATTTTGAGAGGCAAAAGAAAAAGCAAGAGATTCATCTTTAAAATGGCCCACCAAAGGCAAAATTGAAATACAGTGAATAGCAGGATTCACGGAAATATGTCAAGTAAAGAACTTAACCCAGACAAGCACTGTAAAGGAAATCACCCTAGCATATAAGGAACTCTGACTATGCGCACCCTCTGAAATGGCCTTTGACACACCAGCCACACACCTCATGTACTGTGACGCCCTCAAATTTCATGTAATGAGACATGTTAGCCTGGACCAGGTGATCAACCTACAGAGTCTGTATTGCAAGGCGGAAAAAGCAGAACAAACATCCAACGCTCTCCATAAGGCGCAAACTGGAAAAAAAGAAAGACTCAAGGATTCTCACACAGGCAGGAGTTCCACTCAAAAACCCCCTGAGAACAACAGGATCAACACCAGTCATAAACCCACAGGTTCAAATGGACATAGAAGTGGGAACAATGGCCAGTCAAATTGTACTCATGTCCATATCACTGCCACACAAGGCAACCAAGACATGGGAAAAGCCCAGGGAGAGCAATAAGCAAGCCAAGCTCTCCCTGCACAACTCCTGACTTGCCCAATGATAAGTACTGACCTGAGGACGTGGATTGATGCCCAATGATCCAAGTACCCTCAGAAGACCCGGTGCTGTACACCATTGCCAGACATCCCAATAAACTGATGTCCTATCCTTTCTGTTTTTGCAGTTACACAGGCTTGGCACTTCTGGACCTGGGCGCAGATCAAACCTTAGTCAATAGCAGCTTTGTGGACAAGTTCAATCTAGCCATTAATCCTTTGGGATTAAAAACGTGGTTTTAGCTGATGAATATCACATTGCTGTGACAAGGGAAACCACCCCCTTCTCCTTCATGCTTGAGAAACTACACTCCATCATCCAAGGCCCTGTTATTGACTTTCCAAAGTTTAACATTGTACTGGGTTTGGATTGGTTGCAAAAAAAACAATCCTCACGTAGACTGGGCAACCTTAGTGTTGACCATCAAGCGTGAAGGTGTCAACCACCAGATCCACCCTGACTCAGTGGATCAACTCCTACTGACCACTTCTTTGTGAGCATCATAGAGACCCTGAAAAAAAAACCTGAAGGCAATTGACTGGGACTCCTGCCAGTACAAGATCATACACTTTAAATATTACCAGATTACCTCCATGCCTCAAGATTGTAAAATTGTGGCCCGCCATCCAGAAATCTTCAAGGAAGATTTACCTGGGTTACCCCTGGAAAAATACATCCAACATTACATTCAACTCAAAGGAGCTGTACCCAAACCACAACCTATCTACCGTCTGATCCCTAAAAAAGACAACACCCTACACACTTACCTCAAGAAAGCATTAGAGAAAGGGCTTATCTGCCACTCACAATCTCCCTTTGGGGCCTCTGTATTCTTTGTGGCCAAAAAGAATGGTACCTTGCGTCTAGTCACAGACTACCAAGCCCTAAAAAAAGTCATCATCAAGAATTGTTACCTACTACCACTTTGTTGCAACTGAACCAATGAAGATTCAGTATTTGGAATCGGGGAAGACAACAGTCCAATAGAAAGGATATAATACAAAGAATAATGTATCATTTATTGTAGAGTATTGTGATTAATATACCATATGGGGAAAGCCACAAGGCCACAAGGGGGTGGCATAGTGGGAAGTTCCATGGAAGGTTTGAAGCTGAGGAATAACTTGTGCGGGGATCAGCAAGTCAAATTGGCAACACTCCTAATTAGGATAAAGTGCCCGCCATTTGATAATGCCATCAGATTAATCCATGTTGTTAGATATGTCAAGGGGCAACTCATCAAGCGCCCCCTGTGTATTGTAAGATACATTAGCAGGCAAGTCTGGAAGCTCAGCTGCAACACCTCCCCTTGCCCCCTGCTTGTTGTCAGGCACCAAGACCAGAGCCTGCAAGAGGTCTTGGAAGGTCTGCACAAACAGCCTTTGTGTGGGGATGGCGCAGCAGGGGTGCAAGCAATCATGGTGAAGCTTCTTGGTATTCCCTTGAGCGTCTTCAAGTTGATAGGTATGATTGTCATAGACAGCGGCTATCTTGAAGGGCCCTAGGTGGCTGGGCTCCAACTTGGCAGAATTGGGGTTGAGGGTGTAGATGGGGTCACCTACGGCATATCTAGCTTTGAGGTGCTTTGTCCCTCCTGCAATTTGCTTGTATTCAATTTCCTGGGCTTTGGCACGCCATTGATCTAGGGATGGGGTTGTTACCAGGGGAGGCTTGTCTGGAACCTTGGACTGTAGCTTTCCCTTTTCACTCCTATCAGACTGTCAGGTATCCCAAAGGCCAGAGTGCTGGGGCTAAACCCTGTGCCCCTGTTGATTCTTGCTTATAGGATAAGTAGAACAATGGGCAGGTGTTCAGTCCATGTGGTGTTGGGGTGTTCTTGTGAGAGCTTGGCAATCAGCTGAACCAGGGAGCCATTTAACCATTCTACGCGTCCATTGGCTTGAGGATGGTAGGGGGTCAAACTATACATTGGAGTGCGTTCTTGACGCAGTATGCCTTCATAACATGTCCAACGAGTTCAGGGCTGCCATCTGTGATTAGATGTTTGGGTTGTCCAAAGTGGGCCACAATTTCCTTGCCAATGAAGCAGGTGATGGTGGTGGCAGTGTGGTTAGTTGTTGCCCAGGCCACTGGCCAGCAAGTGAAGTAGTCAATGGCAGTGATAATGTACTTCTTCCCCAGTCTGTCTTTGGGGAGTGGCCCCACAATGTCAAGGGCCCACTGCTCAAAGGGTTCCATGGCCTTGATGGGCAGGACAGACTTGGGGGTGCAGGTTTGGACGTGTTCTTTTTGCACAGCACTCACGTTTTGAGGAGGTCTAGGATGTCTTGACGCATGCGCAGCCACCAAACCTTTTTTTTTCATGATCTCAAAGAGGTTATACCCTCTGATGTGACCCAGAGTTTGGTGGTAGTGCAATATTGTGTCACCTTGTTGCGTGGTGGGAATGTAAGGCGTCTTCTCACCTGTCTTGGCCTGGCAGCAGACGTTACCAGCATTTGTGGTGAACTGACTTTTGTTCTTCAGCTTGGAGATGGTTGCCAAGTAAGGCCCTTGTAGCGAGTTGCCTCAGGGAGGAAGTAGAGCATGGGCCAATCTGGATCCAAACCATCATCCCCAGTGATGAACACTACGTAGAGTTGCAAAAGGGCATCAGCTGTGACAAGTTCTTTCTCAGGCTTGTACTCAATGTGTAACTGGTAAGGGGAAAAATGCTCAACCCATCCTGCTTGGCAGCGTGTCAAGTGAGACTGTGTGTTTAAGTATTGAAGTGACTTGCGGTCCGTCAGAACGCGGGATGGGAAGGTAGCACCTTCCAGGTAACAACATCACTTCTCAATGAAGTGCTAAATTGCTGCCAATTCTTTATCATGAATGGTATAGCGTTGTTCTGAGTCAGTAAGTTTCCTGGACTCATATGTCACGTTGAGGAAGGCGCCATTGTCAGTTTCTACCCTTAGCACGCCCCCTATGGCTCTGTCAGAGGTATTGGTCTCAAGTTTTTACTGACAGTTTCAATTGAGGAACTGCAGAACTGGTGCTGTTGTGAGTCTTTGTTTCAACATTTTGAAGGCTTGCTCTCTGACAGGGGTCCTATGGAAGCGCTGTTTGGTGTTGAGGAGCTCAGTGAGAGGTGCAATTAGTTCCCTGCAATTGGGAATAAACTTGCTCACATAGGCAACTATGCCTAAGATTGTCTGCATCTGGCCCACATCAGTGGGGGGCGGCATGCTAGTGATTGCCTTGATTTTCGCAGGGTTGGACTTTATCCCTTGGGCAGAGATGGTGTGCCCAAGGAATAGCAGCTCCAACTTGAGGAACTTGAATTTGGAGGGTTTAGCTTTTAGCTGGTTTTTCTGAAGGGTGTTGCAGACAGCACGGAGGTGTTGGAGATGTGTGGTTTGCTCTTGACTGAAGACAATAATGTTATCAAGGTACACAACCAAGTATTTTCCAATCAGGTCCTCAAATGCTTTGTACATGAACATGCTGAAGGTGGAAGGTGTGTTGGTCATCCCAAAGTTCATAACGCGACACTCAAACAACCCGTAGACATGCAGAAGGAAGTTTTTTCCTCATCCCCTGGTGCAATGCAGACCTGGTTGTACCCTGCAGTGAGATCAATCTTGCTAAAGACCTTTGCACCTGCAAGTGTATTAAACAGGTTGTCAATCAGCGGCAGGGGGTATTTATTCTTGACTGTCACCTCATTTAGGGCGTGGTAGTCTGTGACCAAGCAAAGAGACCTGTTCTTCCTGGCTACAAAGAAGACAGCTGCCCCGTATGGAGAGAGCAAGGGGCAAATGAAGCCCTTATCAAGTGCGTCCACAAGTTGCTGGCAGAGGGTCTCATCTTCATTTGGTGTAAGACAGTATAATGATTGTGCTTTAGGTAACAATCCTATAAGTTGTACAGCTTGCTGGATCTCCTGGGGAGGAGTTAGTTGTTTAAGTGTCTCACTGAACACGTTCTTGTACTCCTTGAGGAGTGCAGCAAGCGCTGGTGGTGGTGAAGTGGTCAAGGGAGGGACCGCAGATGATTTGGCGCGGATAACCTTGACTAATCATTTGTTAAAGTCTAGTTTCTCTCCCTTGAAATTGTAAAATCCTGTCTCTATTATCCTAACAAACATAGTATTGTGGAGTAGCTTGCTCATTTTGACAGGATAGATCTGGAAGCCCACCCCATTTTTATTGAGGGTGATGATAGAGATATCCCATTAAATGTTGGGACAATTGTGCCAAAGCCAATTGAGGCCAGCAACTACGGTGTGACTGGGCTCTGCCATGATTGGCCCAGAGAGCTTAACCTGAACATTGCCCATTCTCATAGAGAAAGGTACTGTCTCATGGGTAATTGCAACTCTGCGAGATTCAGCCACTTGTACTGCCTTGAACCTGCTGAGAACTTGATCTAGTTGTTGAGAGTTGGCAAACGCCTGGTCCACCATAGTGTAGTTGGCACCGGTATCTACCAGTAATTTGTGGGTGTTCCCACGGAAACAGAAGGGATAGGATAAGTGTGTTACTTTATTTGAGGAGTGACTTGCTTGCAGTACAGGGTCGTCATTGTGGACTTGAAAGACGTCCAGGGTTTTGACTTCATGGATGTTGTAGTTACAGGGGTTCTTTGTGAGCAAGGATTGAGAGGGTGGGTCAGGTGGGGTTGCAGGGCCTCTTGTTTCCACAACCCCCAGGCTTTTCCCGGATCCTCAATCTGCGCAAGATGGAGCTCCCCCTTGCAGGGGCGTTTAGTACCATTATCCTACTAATGGGGCTGGCGGCGGCCCACTTGATTGTGGCCATTGCCAGGTGTTGTACATGGTTGGGATGGAGCGTCACTGGTACGGCATAAGCCCATCAAGGCCTGGTTGTTAGCCTCCACAATGGCCTTGTAGCAGTCATTGATGGAGGTGCAGCAACCTACGGGGACCCACTTGTAGAATTGGGGTTTTAACCCATTGATGATGAGAGTGAGTAGCATTACATTTCTGTCGGTCATGGCTTTGGGGGAGGTGGCAATAGCTTGTTTCCAGGTGGCAAGGTACTCAGGAACAAACCCAGTTTGTTTGATTGCTAGAAGAGGAGTCCCCATGACAATGAAGGAGAAGGTTTTGCTGTAGCGGGACTTGGCGGCGTCTCAGAATGTGCCCTGGTAACATCAAGTTTCTGGCTGGCCCAGTTGGTGAACCATACAGTGGCAGGCCCCATGAGGCAACCAGACGCAGTGGCGACCCACATGGGCTCAAGGACCTGACAGATACGGAAGCGGGTTTCAGTAGATTGGAGCCAACTGACAATTTTGGCCCCCTCAATGCCCCCCACAAAGGATTCTAGCTGAAGCTTGAGCATGCGTTGAGACAGGTCTGACTGGGGTGGGGTGACACTGGCGTCATGCTGCCTAAGGCAGATCCAATTGTACACGCTTGTGAGAACTAACTGGTCTTGATAGATGACATACCTGACAGGGATGTCCCCTTTGGGGATTAGCATTAAATTTTCTTGTTGGGGAGTAGCCATACGTCCCATACTCTGTCCTTTCTTAGGGGGATTTTGTTTTAGGTAGGTTATCAACCTACTGCTGCTACCACTGTTGCAACTGAACTAATGAGGATTCAGTATTTGGAATTGGGGAAGACAACAGTCCAATAGAAAGGACAGAATAATAAGAATAAGGTATCATTTATTGTAAAGTATTGTGATTAATATACCATATGGGGAAAGCCACAAGGCCACAAGGGGGTGGCATAGTGGGAAGTTCCATGGAAGGTTTGAAGCTGAGGAATAACTTGTGCGGGGATCAGCAAGTCAAATTGACAACACTCTTAATTAGGATGAAGTACCCGCCATTTGATAATGCCATCAGATTAATCCATGTTGTTAGATATGCCAAGGGGCAACTCATTGAGCGCCCTCTGTGTATTGTAAGATACATTAGCGGGTAAGTCTGGAAGCTTGGTTACAACAACTTATTGACAACCTTTTTGACGCCTTGGGTGGAGCCACAGTCTTCTCCAAGATTGACCTAACTTCAGGATACAATCAGATCTTTATTAAGGAGGAAGACATTCCCAAAACAGCCTTCCATACTAAATACGGCTCATACAAGTGTGTGGTACTCAACTTTGGCATGAAAAACGCCCCCTCCATCTTTGTGACCTTCATGAAAAAGGTGTTTGCCCCGCGCATAGGCAAGCATGCCTTAGTCTACCTAGACAATATCATTGTCTATAGTCCCTTTTGAAGCCCCACAACAACCTAGATGCAGTCTTTGCTACCCTGGCACAACACAAGCTGCTGGCTAAACCCTCCAAGTGCCAGTTCTTCTGCAAGCAACTACCTTTCCTGGGACACATAGTCTCAAAAGACGGCATCAAACCTGACAGTCAAAAGATATAGGCCATCTGCAATATGGCACCACCTAAGGATAAGTCAGAACTCTGCACCTTCCTGGGGATGGTGGCCTATATCAGCCACTTCATACCTGACTGTGGCGTTTGACTGCCCCATTATCTGCCATAACTGGTGCCAAAACCAAGTTTGTGTAGACTCCCAATGTGACCTCTGTTTTAGACAGCTCAAAGAGAAGCTCACAATGGCTCCTATCTTGCAATACCCCAAACATGACAGGGAACACCAAATGGAAACTGACGCCTCAGACGCATCCATTGGGGAAGTACTATGAATCAAAAATAATGATGATGACTTCTTGCACATAGCTTAAAAATCATAAAAGTTGACAGATGGCAAGTGTCAATACCCTATCCACGACAAAGAACTGCTGGCCATTGTGCACTGCCTAGTCAAATGGTGTTGTTATCTAGAATGACAGGAAGAATTCACGGCAATGACTGACCACAAGTTGCTTATATATTTCAAAACTCAAGCAAATCTATCTTGCCGTCAAGCCCGCTGGATGGAACTCTTGGAGTGATTTAACAGGCTCATCCAGTACAAGCCTGGGGCCAAGCTTGCCATGGCAGATGCCCTATCCTGTCTGTATGTCTGTGCTTCAAGAGGAGAGAATGGGCTTGACCCAGACTGGCCTCTCCTGGTGTTACAAACAAAAGACAAAGGGTTTTCCTCCTGGCACAACTGACATAACAAAGGAAACAGTCATCAAAAACAAACACCTATTTGCTGACGTGTATGGGAATTTGCACAGAAAAATGTCTGACAGGACAACCATCCCTTACATCCCCACACACCAGCAAGTGGACACCATCCTACAATATCATAGAGACCTAGGACATACCAAGAGCTGCAACCTATAAGAGTTCCTTAAACACAAGGCATGGTTTCCAACTCTGTATTGTGATGTTTAAGAAGTCCTAGACCAATGTGAAGTATGCAAGAAATTTGCTAAAAGCATAATTTCTCCAAAATCAGTACTACCCATCCACACACAACTACCCTTCAAGGTGTGGGCCCTCAACATTGTTGGCCCCATGCCAGAGAAACACAATGATAAGAAATACATCATCACCACTATAGACTTTGCTACACAATGGCCAGTAGCCCAAGCAGTAAAGGCGCACACTGGCCTTGACGTGTGGCAGTTAATAGTAAGAGAAATAATCAGAAAGTTTGGAAAGCCAGAACTTCTGATAACTGATGGAGGGAAAGAATTGATCTCTGAAAACACCAATGTATACCTTGCTAAAATAAGGTTAAACATACTGTGACAACACCATACCATCTGCAGGCCAATAGACGTGTAGAGCAGCTAAATGGCAGCCTCATGCAAGCCTTGGCAAAGCTCACTGCAAGGAGACCTGAAGACTAGTATAATAAGCTATCAAAAGCTCTACTTGTGTGCCAAACCCGGGTGAACAGATCCATTGGGAAAAGCTCTTTTGAGTTGGTATACAGCACACAGCCAAATATCATTCAAGCATTGACAGGACACAAGCTGGACATTCCAAGCAAGGTCCCCCCTTGTTCAGATCCCCAGGTCATAGAGGCCAATGGTGATCAAACAGAAAGAGAAAACAAGTGTCTGCAAAAGACATTTGTCCTTATCCAAGACAGACACAAAGTTGATGACTAAGTTTGGGTCATGAACATTGATAAAAGCAAACTAAAATCCAAGAAAGTAGGCCCAGCAACCATCTTAAAGGTAAACAAAAATAAAACTTACCTTTTGCAAGGACTTGGGAAGCACAATCAAGACAAAATACTCCACCACAATTTCCTGAGAGCCTGCAAAGAAAAACAAAAACAACACAAAACCGCCCTGCTGCCACATAACAACAGCTAGTCCACTATGGCTCCTGGGCTCCTGACAACCTCCCCAACAATCTACCAGAGGAGACCAGCCTTCAGTTGGTTGGGTGTTGAAACAGCAGGCTTGACCTGCCAGCAAGGTTCCAAGTAAGCGGGTTTGTGACCTGTAATCCAATTACCCAGCCACTTGAAGCCAGACTAAGAAGTCAACTCAAATTGCCAAATCCAAAAACATGAACAAATGCTGATCCCCTATGGTGGATATCTTGTTTTGGCGCTTGACTCATTACCAGGATTAAGCCACCCCCTTCACTATCTAACTGTATGATCAACGCTATCATGTTCCTGTTACCCATGATCCATATCAGCTAGATAATCATTATCTCCCAATAAAGAATATGATCTAGTTTCTAAATATTTTCTCCCTTGTAACTCTGCTAGAACAGCACAGTTATAACACTATGTAATATTTATAGTAGTTTTATAACCTGTTGGGATAAGCAAAATCATCTCAGTCTAAAACAAAATAAAAAATAAAGAATTTACATATATTGTAATAGATTTAGATCCACTTTAATTTTGTTTTTAGACTATGTCAATTTTGTTTATCTCAGCAGGTTATAAAGCTCTGTAAAAACTATTAACAATGTGCAGAAATTCTTGGTTTTCATAATTAGTGACCCTAGTGGCACTAAAGCAATATGGGGTTTTGATGGTACATGGATTTAGATCTGTATCTTAAAATATTACTATGTATTTATTACTTTAAAATTCAGAACCTAAATGTAAAAATGCAGGATTGTCAAATCTTTGGTCAAAATTTTGAATCACATTTGCGGGATGGCCTTTCTTTAATTAAATTGAATTATTTATATTTTTATTTGAATTTTTAAAAATGTGGGAACTTATAGACAATTTGTAAAGTTCAAGTCAAACTGTATGTCTAAGTGGATAAAATGAATTAACTGGAATCAGATTTGAAGTATTCAAATCCATCCACCCATTTTCATTAAGTTTACTATGTTTTTTAAATTGTGGGATTGTCAAATCCAAGAACCAAATTTCAAATCACTTTTGAATGCTACTATTAAACTCAAATATTAATTGTGGGAACTGGAATCCAAATTTAATGTACAGTAAGAAACTAGAATAAATCAGTTGGAATCTAGAAGCTCCACTCTGAATAAAATCAAATGACAAATTCAATCTCAATAACCATGTTTAGACATAAAAAGTGATTAAACTTTAAAATTATCCAAACTAGAAATAATGCAATATCCTGTACTCTAAATAACTAATATAACAACCAAAAAACTATGTAATGGTATATGAGTCACCCTCCTGATGATGCAGAAATTTTTTAAAAGTTTTTGGGCCCCCGGCAAGCCAGGGGCCAAATAAAATTTCTTTCAAGGAAGGAGAGGTGGGAAAGGAAAAACTTCAAAGTAAAAAATCACCAGATTACTACACTATGTGTTTATGTATTGCTATTAAGAATACCTGATTACAGTTGATTCAGATAACTTTAATAATAAAGTAGAATTATATATTAAACCTATTTTTATCAAGTTGCTTTTTCCTTGTTGCAGTGAATGTTCATTTGTTGTTGATAATGTGCTTGTATTTAATCGGATAGTTTCACTTCAGTTGCCTTGGCAATAGGAAATCAAGTTGCCTCTGCAATTTACAGCTGGTCTTGGGGAGGCAACTTGATTTCTATTGTCCTGGAGACTGGAGGTGAAACTATTCAATTAAATGAAAGCACATTATCAACAGCAAATAAACTATAAACACACCAGGGAAAAATCAACTTGATGAAAAGAGATTATAATATAATTCTATTTTATTATTAGTGTTATCTAAAATCTACTGTAATCAAGCATTTAAATTTTAGCTACCCTAAAATGAAATTGAAAGATTTTTGAGAATGTCTGTGATTCCAAAAATTATTAGAACAAATCCACTCTAGATCCTTTAACTTCCTGTTTGAGACTACTGTAAATTATATTTATTTCAAATTCACCTTATTTTTGATTTGAATTTGGTTCTTGGATTTGAAAATCCTGCAATTTCATATTTGTTACTAGTTGTATGTTGTTTATGATTCATATTACTTACAGAAAATACCAAATTGTACATTAGAATCCTACATTTCTGATTCATGCACCCACATTTGTTTGATGTGTTTTGTCTTTAGTTAGTTGAGTTATCTACTCAAGGGATTCAAAATTCCTCAATTTAAATAAACCAAAAACTCAAAATTAAATAGTTGATTTTATTAAATATTTTAATTTTCACTCAGCTGTGTTGCCAGCAAAAGTGATTTGAAATTTGGACCAAGGATTTGACAATCCTGTATTTTTACGTTTTTGTTCTGAATTTACAGTACCAATAAGGGACCAAAATCAAACTTAAATAAAAACAAATAATAATTTATTATTTATCTATTTATTTTCTAATACCATGTTTGGTACATTTTTTTAAATTAAAATATAAATAGTTGTCTCTAATTTAATAGATTTATATATATCTAACTTCTAGAACTGTGCCTTATTATCAGAGTTACAAGAAGAAAATATTGCAAGCTATATAATATATTTGCTGTGATATATGAGGTTATGTAGTATAGATAAATCCTTAAGGAGGAACAAGGTACATCCTATCACTTTCTTTAGATATATAGGAGATGGCTCAATCTTGCTAACAAGACAGGCACTAAATTGAGTCTACGCTGGATTTGGGTTATAATAGTTTATGTTTAATTGTTTAATAAATCAAGTTTAATTCCATTTTTGGATGTGTGTACCAGGATATTTGAGTCAAGGGCCAATGATTCTTTTGTGGGAAGCTTTTCTAGGGGTCAAACTGTCAGGATAAACAATTTTCCTCCCATCAAAACCTGGGCCCAAGGGCAGGATTTGAATCCTGGAATTGATTCCCTGCAGGCTGCTAACCCTAAGGACCAAAGGGCAAGTGTGGGGTTCCTTTTCACCAGTCCCCAAAGTGTGTCCTGGGTCATAGCCAGGGACTGGCTGGAAGGGTTTGTCATTCTCTAGTAAGGGAAAATGTATTTCAGAAATATATAGGGATTGAAATGGGCTTTTATTCACTCTCAGAAGGATGATCCCCTTAGAAACCTTCTGGTATATGGCCTGGGAGGTCAGGGAAACAATATGGGTTTGCCAATACTTGGAGTCCTCTAACAATATCTTGGACTCCTTTTACTTGTTCTAGAACTCCTCCTCCTTCATTTTGGGCTCCTGCAGTTCATTCCAGCTCAGGCTTCTTATCTTTAACCCTGGCTGCTGTATCTTAGGCTTCTACACCTTTAGCTTGGCCTTCAAATCCTTCTGTATCCTAGTGGCCTTTGCAATCTACTTGATCCAGTCCCCAAAGAGTCTCAGATAGCTCTCCCTTTTATAGCCCCTTGTTTCAGTCCAAAATCTCTCTCAGAACTCTTCTTTTCCAGAGTTTAAACTATCCAGGTTTTTTCTCTCTACAATATATTAAACTTTATAAATTACTTCAGCCAATGAAAGCCCTGAATTTTCTGCTTCTGCTCCTCATTTTTTAGGCTTTAACTCTTAAGTTAAAGCCATCAAAGCACTGATCAAACAAACTTTGGCTCACAGCCAATCATACACCCCAATTCAACTATTCTGCCAAAAAATTTACCCAAATGACTTGCTCTTGACTATGGTTTGAGCCCAAAGCTGTCTTGCTCTGGGTAAACAACTGCTCTGTGTTTCAAACGGTTTTGCTGTGATTCCTGTCATTTTTCTCTGGCAAATCTTGAGCGCTTTTGCCTATGTTTCACATAGGGTATTTTCAAACCCTTGATTCTTCAGTGTTTCTCTGAGTTTCTCTGCATTTTCTTCAACATTTTGCGCCTTTGAACTTGCCCATTGCCTGTTGCTTGCCTCTCAACTATCCTAGTTGTTCTTGGCAAAATTCACATATTTGCTCTTACAGTTTCTCTGTCCTGTTTCCAGCCTCTTTCTGGCTCTTTTCTTCTTAATTTTAATTTAATAAATTCACAGTTTAATCAATGTAAATAAAATATTTTTCTCTTTCTTTATCTTCATATGATATCTAATTATTTTATATCATATTTTTGACAGCCTCCATTTTCAATCTGGCTAGTCCTTCCACATCATCTTCTAGTCCTGCACTATTATCTTCTGGTACTTTCACCAGTTCTTCAACTGCATCTTCCAGATCTTCATATTAACCAGCAATTATTCCATCTTAGTCCACAAAAAGCTTCTTCTAGTCCTCAAATAACTTATCCTCACTAAGAACCACCTTGGTTCCACCTGCACAATGAACCAACAGTCCCTCAACTAGTTTTCACTGTGATCATACAGTCCTTCTTACTAGTCTTCTTGGCTGATCCCAAACTATGAACCACCTTGGTTCTTTATCTTATTCCCTGTTACCAGAACTTGTAGACCCAGGCATGAGTCTAAATTAAACTGGCGTTTGACTGGGCCCTGGAAAGTTGCAATCCACTTAGGCCATTCAATCATAGATCATAAAAGTCTATGTCGTTGTTTTTACTCACCCATGTGATTAATTCTAGGCTTTCAGGTGTAAAGTAATCAGCTTTACTTCCCAGAGGCCTGGTCACACCAATTTCTGCAGCTTCTTTCCCAAGAAACCTGCCTTGGTGACACCTCTGAGCAAATCTATGCCCTCCAATGCTCACTTTGGGCTCTCCCCAAAGCTCCCATAGAGACATAAACAAGGATACCCTAACTGTCTTTTAGGTAGAATGCTTGCTCACATACCTCCTGTAAGCGTATCAGGGTACATAGATCCCTCAGAGCCCATCTCCTCCCTGGCAGCCCGCGCTACCTGCCAGGGGTCCAAAACTCACAGCCCTGGTAGGCAAGTCCCCTACCATGCTGGCATACACTTCTACCCTGGAAGCCTGTGTTACCATCCAGGGTCTAAATATCCTCCACCCTGAGAGCACACACTACCTATCAGGCTGGATTACTCCCTGCCCCAAGCAGCTAAATTTCCCTGCTGAGCTATATCATTCCTCACCCCAAGCAGCCACAGTTCCCTGCTGGGTGAGGACCTCTAGCCCACAGCAGCCAATATCTCCTGCTGGGTGGGGACAGCATTTGCCTCTAGGAGTTATTTTTTACCTACTAGCTAGGCCTTACCTTCCCTAGTAGCCATCATTCCCTACTAGGCCTCTACCTTCAAAAAACAACCAAACTTACACTTAGCCAACATTAGCCCTGCCTTCAAACCACCAAACATGTGGACTTTCACAGCCAGAAACCCACGTTTTTCTGGGATTGAGCCCCCTCAAGCTGAAGCCAAGAATAATTACTTATATGATAATACTAGTCAACCCTTAGAAACTACAGCACCCAATGGAAGATCACAAAAATTTCCTAATGGAGGGGGAAAAATCCCCACCATTAATTTCATTAGTTTGAAGTCTACACTAGTGGCCAATCAAGATTTATTACCCAAGAAAAACACGGTCCTGAAGCCTGCTTCTATGACCAAGGCTTAAGAGCAGAAGAATTGAGCAACTTTTCCAGAGATTTCAACCAATAAGCAAACACCCATCAGCAGTGCTATTTTGCTACTCCTGAACCTGGGCGTCCTGGCCACCTGATCTCATATTTCCTAATCCTATGATTGTTGAAACATCAGACTTGAACCACCAGCAAGGTTCCAATTAAGCAGGTTTGTGACTTGCAATCTAACTTTCTAGTGACCTGTAGCCAAACCAGGAAGTCAACTCAAATTTCCAAATCCAACAACATGAAAAAATAATGATCTCTTATGGTGGATACCTCAATTTGGCGCTTGACTCATTATCAGGATCAAGCTACCCCCTTCATCATCCAACCAATTGATCAGCACAATCATGTTACTGTTATCCATGATTCACAATGACTATATAATAATATCTCTTAATAAAGAATATTATCTAGCTTCAAAATATTTTCCCCTTATAACTCTGCTAAAACAGCACAGTTACAACATGATGAGCCTCACATGTAAAATTTAAAGTTTGGCGGTGTCAAGTATATACTTCTGGGAAGTATAATAAACAAGGTAAAGGGGAAGATTAAGAAGAGAATGATAATTTATTAGATATGAATATGGGATTATATATAGTATCATGTGAAGCCACATACAGTCCATGTACATCATGAAAGCCATGGGGCTTACCTTGGTAATGTTTCTCTTAAGTCACGAGGCTTATTCAAGTTGTGCTCTGTTTAGAATTTGAATTATATGATCCCCGTAATTGATGGTCTATTGATAGTGGTGCCACCAATTTACTGGTTAGTTGGTGAGTTGTTTGGTGATCTGTTTGGTGAGGTGCTTGGGGCATTAATTTCCCAAGAGGAAGTAATCAAAGATGTTGCAACAGCGGCAGGGTACTATATAGACTCACAGACCCCATACCAAGACTTTATTGCCATTTTCAATAGTAAAGCTTATGAGAAATTGGTTTCCCATTTATTGCCTTTTTTATCTTTGCAATTTATAAGCTCAGCACAAGATCTCCTGGCTTGACTGCCTATCTTCCTGCAGTTTAATGTCTGCCAAGTGCCCATTCAGACCTGTTCACTTTGCAGAGTACCTGCTGAAGCCTGAATACAAAGAGTACACACTTGAGAAGATCCTGGAACAAGACCCCCTGGCTCGCGTGATATCAGCAACCAGATATAATAGACAAGATACTTGGCATGTATCTGAACCCAAAAATTTCAGAGACAAATATAGCTTCCTGCCCATATATCAGTTGGACATGAAACAACTAGTGATCCCCAAACCAATGACTGCATCCACACCTGTCCTTCCCTTGACCATACCAATAAACTATTCAGGATTATGTACATCACTCTTACTGGGGTAATTGACACTATCATACCAGCTGCTGGCTTGTGATCCTGGGTGGAAAAGCCAATGTCCTACCTGATTAAGTTAGCCCCAATCTTATGGTAGGCCCTGCTCTCAGGACCTGAGGCCTTCACATTCCCAGAAAACAACAGGCTGGCTGCCCAAGGTTAGCTCCCTGACACAACACCACTGTTTTGACACAATTGACAATGGAAGCTAGTATATTTGTAATTCATACTAAAAGTCAAGTTGCTATAAAATTAAAAGCTATGTTTTTAACTCCAATTAAAAAAATAGAACATAAATCTAAAAAATTAAAGTTGGGCAACCATTTTGTATTTGATTGTCTCAAAGGCAAGGGCTCTTGGGATGAAAGGCTCAGAGTGCTCATAGAATGCAGTAACCTCATCAGGTGGCATTGTGAATTTACCAACTTTCATAAAGTTGAATATACAGTCTTGATCCTGTGAAAGGACCTGTTTTATCTTCTGCTTAATCTAACCAAACACTTCATTGATTGGATTAAAAAATGGAGAATGAGGAGGGAGGAAGAGGGGTCTTATCAGAAAGTCAAAGGGGCAGTAGATTAATGTGTGGATTTTTTTATTGATCAGTGGGAACTCTGACACAAACAAATAAACTTTTTTGGAGCCCTAGATTATTAAACACTACAATCTTAATTGTGCCACAGTAATTAATCTATAAGTATTACTTGATGTATCAGAGAAAATCAAGGAAGTTTCCACTATTATGTAAGCCCTTGATAATTTGATATTAGCCTGAGCCACAGGACCAAGAAGTAGTATCATGGAATATTTTTGGGACCTGATAGTTTCACAACATGCTACACCACCTTTGACCCCTTCTTAATCCACTTATCCAGGCAACAGCACCCATGTTGACACTTTGTTGACATGGTCACTGTTGACTCAAAACTCTAAATCTCCTATGTTTTTTGCTAGTTGTGCTAGCTTAATTCTTTTTTTAAAGCGTTCAGGGGTGCAAACCCAGAAAACATGACAAAATTGTGGCCATCTTGATACAATTTAATATTAAGCTTAATAAAAAACTCAATTTAACCATACTTTTTCTTTACTTTTAATAATAAAAATTATTTTATTTTTCATTTGTTTTCACAATGTAAAAGAGTCAATTTCAACACTTTTTAAGCATAACTTCTTTTTAATAACAAAACTGAAACATCTACAACAAAGAAATTAAGTGTGCATTTAAAAATCTTTTTTTACTGAATTATTATATTGAAAAAGACAGTGCACATACATTTTATTGTTGAAATATTCATCTTATAAATATATATGTGGAGCTTATTCTGGCTTTAATATATTAAGTGGATTGGTGGCTAACAACAATCTAATAATTTAAGTGTGAGTTACTATTTAAGTTACTATAGAATTTATTATTAAAAATAATGTTGACACTTAAAAATGTTGTTTATTTGCTTGTGATCATCCACAGGGATGGATTTAAGCAAATTAGAGTGGCACAATTAAGCTTAAATTGATATGTCACCTCATATAAAGAATGTTGTAAGTGACATTGTTGACACTTTACCCTTTTCAATACCAAAGACTACTTTCTTAACAACTTCATATATACACAATGGTAAAATATCATATTACCACTACCCAAATATTATTTTTAATAAAAGAATAAAGAACTTTGATATTTTTTAACTTATTTTCATAAGTTCTTTTTAATTTTTATATGTGAACAAAAATACACAGAAAATGGTTAATTTTTGCTAGCCTGCATAAATTTAATTAAGGGTACTATGAAAAAACATAGTAATTTTTTTAAAAAAATGTCAACAGTTAAAATGTTGTCAAAAATAATGTCTACAATTTTTGTAATCAACAGTGAGAATTCAGCTTTTTTTACTAATTGTCACTCATAATGTCAACGCTTTTCAGTTCTCACATATAAAACTTTATGTTCTACATAATAAAAACTTCTCATTTTTTGATATATTGTATTTTTAACATTTCTTTTCCATATTTTCCAATTTTTCAAAATAGAATCTAATATCTAAATATAAACCTTTGCATATTTCTCTTAACTTTTAATTTTTTATTTAAAACTATAATAAATTAAAAACTATACAAGTATTTTTTAACCTTTAAATGCCAATAAAAGCCATATAAAGTGTACTTTTTATATATTATGTTAGTTAAGTTTTTTGTTTGTTTTTTACATGCATTGCTTTATTTTAATCCCCTTTGCTTATTATTTTAGGACAAAAGCACCTCTAAGAATCCCAAAGGAACCAAGCATTCTTCAAATCCAACCAAACCCACCAAGAAGAAGCCTGTCTCATCAAAGAAGGCCACTCCAAAACCAGCCCAAATCCCTCCCAAAAGCCCTCCCCTGAGCCCTCTCCTGAGAAGAGCCCTGCTCACTCCACTGGGGGAGAGTAATCAGATGGCTCCTTTACAGACCACAGTTTTACAACTTGGCTTCAGATGAGGAGCCAACCAAGAAGCGGTGGCAAGGCAAAAAGACCCCACCTAAGGATAAGTCTCCTGCACATAAGGAGCACCACAATAAGCCCCCTTCTGCTTCCCCCCACCACCAAACTCCCCCCCTCCAAGCTCATCTGGGGATTATTCAAAGCCCTGCCCCAATTACTTCCCTGGCTTCCGCCATGCTCCTGCTGGCCCCTGGGACCCTCTGTTGGACCACACCATCTGAAATGTTGATGGAAAATTTAAGGTTCCCTCTTCCTTGCCTAAGTATTTTCCCATTATTAGTGTAAAGGGTGGGTTGGCCATGGTGGCCAATGGGTACATTTTTTCCTGCAACAATGCCAACCAGGGCTTCAAGAGCCAGCATTACACCTGCGGACACCTTTGATGGAGAAGTCCAGGGCTGCTACTTCCATTTTAGGCAGACCCTTGTCAAGAATCTCAAGAGTGAGAAGGACCTTTTTGAGAAGTATCTTAACAATGGTAAGGGGAAGTGCCGCTTTGCCATGACCCAGTTTGCTGCCTTGGCTTTTGTGCACCCTGAGCATACTGGGATTGGCTTTGAGGCCCTCCTGGAGGATGCTTACGTGAAGAAGCACTCCATCATTGCTGTGAATGCTGCCATTCACCATGCTTCAATTTTGCCTTTGTTGGGTTATTTTGAGGATGAATCTCTCTCTTTTTCTTTTTCCCTTTGAAATGAGGCTGGCTCCAAATGGGAAATACAATTGTTTAGTTTCCTGATTCTGCGCAACTCACTTGCCCCACTCATGCTTGTGGCAAGTGATTCTACTGTCATGGTATTGTTTTATGGTATTGAAAACCACTATATAATACATTCCCTATTTTTTAATAAAATCAAGTTCTATTCAAAATTTTGTCTTTGTGTCTCCACATACTTTGGCCCCTCTCTAGCCACATCTAGTAGATATTATTCACCAGGGTCAAAAGGTAATTTCATAGCCTTCCCTGCCATTCTAACTGAGACTTGTACAAATCCCATCCTAAGGTTAGGATTCCCTGTTGTGACTCTGTGCCACGCCTTAGATCACAACAAAAATGGTGCTCACTACAGGGGCTGTAAGCCCCTTGTTTACCCCTTTTACAACTACGTTTTCAGGACCTTTACCTCTGCCCATACAAGAGCCAACTTTGCCTTAAATTAGCAGTCCTCCTATTGAAGAAGACATTGCCAACCAAACTATTGTCCCTACTTTACTGAACCTTGGAAGTGGTCCCCGCCTAGTGGCCTACCCTTTGGGTACCCCTGACTTGGAACAAGTCATGGCAGTAGCCCTTGGGATAGCCTGTGATGGGGCCATCCCTTGCCTCCAGCTTCAGTTCAATCAAGAAGAATACTATGAATTGATTGTAGCACCACAATTTCCACAGCATCTCCTCTCAGCGGCTGGCTCCACTGAGCATTTATTGTCCTCCTTTGTACAACACTTTAGCCCATCATCAAATGGTATTAGGGCTCCAAGATCAGGAGATTTCATTACTGCAAGCTGCTGTCACTCATCACTGGGATCAGTTTGCAGCCTGCCAGCAGTGGATCTATTCCCTGTTTTCCTTAGTATCTGACAATCAGCACAACTCTGTCACCTCCCAATCTTGCTTGGTCACCTCCATTGAAAGAATGCACCAATCCATCCCCAAGTATGTCAGAGAGAGCCTTCATTAGTTTCACCAGCTGGAACAGCCCTGGTAGGCCCAAGTAGACTCTACTTTAAAACACCTATCTCACCAACTTTGAACAACTTGTGCAATAACTCAATGAATTCAGTGTGTATTCCTTCAAAAAATTACAGCAAGTAGCGGTCCATGCTGCAGAAGGCCTCTGCAAACTTGGCAAATAATTCAATCAAGAAAGAGCTGCTACCGCCGCTACCATTGCCAAACTCCAGACTCAAGTGAATAAATTGTCTACACCCAAGCCAGATTCCCTGTCTTCTCCTCCATCCAAAGAGTTAGCAGATAGATAACAGAGGCTCTGGGATGACATTCAAGATTTAAGAGCATCTACCTGCAGTCAGGATTGCACCCCCCCAAAAGCCCCTCAGCCTGACCCTCAAGTGCTTGCTCTGACAGCTCAGGTTGTGGAATTACAACAAGAGGTTGCTACTTTGTGTGAGGCAATGGCGTCTGTTGTTAGTCCACCTGAAGTTGTGGGCAAAGATGGTTGTTGCATTGGCTTGTCAGGAGCCCCCCTCATTCATTGTGCTAGAGAGTTGATAGCTCTAGCCAATGAAGTGAAACTCCTGAAGCAAGATCACTCTGAGCATGATAAAGACGTACAAGAACTAAGTGAAGTAATTGATTCAGAAAATGACATGTTTGCCCTTGCCTTTTGGTGGGTCCGTCTCTTACTTCCTGACTGGCTGAGCTTTCCTTGGTAGTAACTGCACATAGTTGCCCCTAGATGTTACTGAGCAGCAGACCGCCCTTGTTAATAATATGGGCACCCACACTGCTGAAACCTTGACTACCCTCAAAGAAAGTGTTTGCCAGCTGTGGGGTGGGCAGCCCCCCACCAAGTCAGAAGCAGAATTCTCCCCATGCATAAATGTACTCAATAGCAACAATGGCGGCCCAACTCCAGAAGCACACTTTAAGCCTACCTTTAAGCAAGTCTTTGACCCCAAAACCTTGACCATTGCAGCTTTTCTAACTATATACAAAACTGCCATGAGAAGGGCCTCAGATGAGGTTAAGAAGGAACACATTCTGACCTGTCTACACCCGGCCTGCCAAGAGGTAAAGTGTCAGAGCTGTCTACCATTGAAACCTGGGAAGATATGAAACAACTTCTGATTGACAAATTTGGTGGTGACCTTAGCTTGGAAGTAAAAAAGGATGCCTTCATGCACATTGTTTTTAAGCCAAAGGAGACCCTAGCTGGATTTGCAGATAGATTCTACATGGAAGGACAACAACTGATCACAAGCCCCCAGTTGATCACACATGAAGCATACATGGCTTGCGCTCAAGCCCTCAAGGTTAACCAGCCCCTGTGTCTTCACTTCAAGGCCCATAAAGCCTTGCTTTCTTCCATGAAGAGCATAAAGACACTGCAGTAGAACATGCACCTTACTCATTCTGGGGAAGTTGTGCAGGAGAATTTTGCTGCTTCTACCGCTGGTTTGTCTTCAAGTGGTCCGTGCATCCTTACCATGAACTTGCTGAATCCTCCTCAACAACAGGGTTGTCATAACTGTGGACAGATAGGTCACCATTCCTGAGTCTTCACCAATCCTTGAGTTGAAGGAGCTGATCCCAAGGAACAGGTGGGAAAAGAACAGTCAACCTAGAAGTGGAGACGCTCTTGGTTGACAATTCTTCCCAGTCTCCTCCAATTTTCTCTCCATTGCTGACTCTGAGCCTGCTGACTCTGAGGCTCCTCCTATATTGCTGCTATTCTATGACATATCTGATGACTCTGACATGGATGGTTCTGATATAGACAATCCTGACGCCTATGGGTATTTCATCCTGGCTGTCCCTGAAACCAGTTCAGTCCCTTATAAGCTATGTTCTGGGAAAACTACTATGACCACCAAGCCTCTGCCTGAAGCCAAGGAATTTGTCTCTTACCCTTACCTCACCCAAGCCAAGAGATCCCCTGTGCTTTCTAAATCTCCTAAAAAAAGCTGCTGAGGTTGCTGACGCTGTGTTTAAGAACGTCTCCATCTTGCTCCCTCTCCAAACAGTCTAAAAGGAGTTTCTGGGCCTAAGATGCATGATTGAAAAGTGGGACAAAGAACTAGCAGAATCCCAATTCATTCTAGCTGTCCTCCCTCCCTTTGGTTGTACCACCACTTTTGTAGAGATATCCATCTAAAAGGTGAAAATTAAGGCTGTCTTAGACATGGGATCTCCTGTTAATGTTGTCTCCTCAAAGCTTGTCAAGAAGCTCAAACTTGCCCTTGACCTTAACTATCAGCATTTGTATGGCACAGCTGGGCTGTCCATGACTTGCGCTATAGGAGCTTATTCTGCTCTGCCCATGCAATTTGGCAAGCTACTCTTGGCTGTGCTTGCTGTTGTCTTAGAGAATGAGAGCTATGACCTGTTAGTTGGTACTCAATTCCTCAGGGAATATAATGGGATCATCAACTTAAAGGACAGATACCTCTCTATCTTAGGTTATGAGGTTCCTTTGATCTTTGAAGAGCCAGTTAAAGTTCCTGGGAAGCGCCTCAAGACATGCGCCTTGGAATACCCCACTGGTGTTTTCACTTTAAAATACTGTACCCATTCCTCCAACATGAAGTGCCCTCCCATGGCTTGCCCTGCATCTGAGGGGATTCCCCTCCTAGCCACTTCTGCTGTGGCTATATCTCCCAGGTCTCAGGCTATCCTAGACTCCCAAATATTGTATGAGCTGCCTGAGTGTACGTTTCTAGAGTTTTACTCTCCTCCTTTACTAGGGCGCAACAAACCCTATCTCTGCCCAGGAATCTTGGATATCTCTCATAAAGACCCTGTTCAACTGCTGATCACCAACTTGACTGCTCTCCCCATACATGTGTCATTCACCAGATTGATACTGGTAATGCTCCCCCCTTTCACGCTAAGCCCTACCGCCACAGTCAAGTAGAGGATGCTCAGGTGTCTAAAGAGCTTAAGCAACTTCTAGATGCTGGACTTCTAGCTCCTTCCCATAGTCCATGGGCCTCCCCCTTACTCATACTGAAGAAGAAGCATGGAGGTCATTGTATTGTGATGGACTACCAACGCTTGAATTCATTAACCAAAAATAATTCCTACCCCTTACCACACATTGACAATGCTATCTGCCGCCTTGGGGGCTCTAAGTTCTTCTCTGCCATGGATTTGGATTTTGGTTACTGGCAAGTGTCAAAACCGCAGGCTTGACCTACCAGCAAGGTTCCAACCAAGCAGGTTTATGACCTGCAATCCAATTACCCAGTCACTCAAAGCCAGACTAGGGAGTCAACTTGAATTACCAAATCCAACAACACAAACATATAATGATCCTTCATGATGGATACCTTGTTTTGGTGCTTGAATCATTACCAGGATCAAGCCAACCCCTTCTTCCATCCAACCATGTATTCAACAATCATGTTCCTGTTACCCATTAATTCCCATGACTATATAATCACTATCTCATAATAAAGATTGTTATCTAGTTTCTAAATATTTTCCCCTTGTAAATCTGCTAAAACAGCACAGTTACAACACAAGTTGATCTATCTCCCAAAGATAGACAGAAGACTGTGCTCATCACTTCTGAAGGATTGTTTGAGCCTACAAAAATGCTGCAAGGGCTCTGAAATGCTCCAGCTACTTTCCAGCAAGCCATGGACTCCATCATCCATGATTTGAAGCTCTTGTGTGTTTTAGTGTACTTAGATGATATAACTGTCTTCAGTGCTACCTTCAATGATCACCTGGCTCATCTTAAGGAGGTGTTCATAAAGATTTGTGAAGCTGGACTTAAGTTAAAGCCATCTAAGTGTGCTTTCTTCAAGGAACGCCTTGAGTTCTTGGGGCATGAGGCAACTCAGACAGGAATCTGTCCCATGACTAAGAAAGTTGAGGCCATTGACAAAATGCTTCTACCCACCAACCTGCAATAATTCCAAGTATTTCTGGGTATGATGGGATACTATAGACAGTTTATCCCCAATTTTGCTGACACTAGTGAACCCTTGGTCCAGCTGCTGCGTAATGTCCCCTTTGAATGGACCGCCAGCCAACAACAAGCTTTTGAAACCCTCAAACAAAAGCTCAAAGAGGCTCTTGTCCTAGTATATCCTGATTACAATAAGGAATTCATCCTATATACTGATGCTAGTGACCTGGCTATTAGGGCTATCTTGGGTCAGCTGGATGATGAAGGTGTGCATCACTCTGTAGCCTATACCTCTTGTGTCCTGAATAGGCATGAGAAGAACTACAGTGTGACCAAGAAAGAGTGCCTCACTGTGCTGCATGCTGTCAAGAAGTTCTGCCACTACGTGTATGGCACCTATTTCACTGTGGTTACTGACCATGCTTTGCTCAAATGGCTACATCAACTCAAGGAACAAGAAGGACAAATAGCTAGATGGGCTCTCTGACTGCAAGGGTATGACTTCACTGTGCTGCACCGCCCTGGAATTCAACATCAGAATGCTGACAGACTGTCCAGAATTCTTATCCTTGCCCTACACCCTACTGAGGCTAACTGGTTGTATGAAATAATTGGATACCCTTTGTCATGAGAGAGCAAAACAGAGGAGGTTTGAGTTGCCCTTTCTAAGCTATCCAAAGACACCCTCATTTGTGACAATCAACTTTTCAAGAAGGTGCAAGACCACTACTTGCCCTATGTATGTCCTAGTCTTTGCCTTTTGTTGGTACTCCAAGCTCATAAAGAGACAAGACACAGAGGCGTTGCCAAGACCCATGCCTGGCTCCAGAAGAATTACTTCTGGGGAAATCTTTTCTTGCTGATCCCATATGTTATTGCTAGTTGCCATGATTACCAACTCCAACAACCTAAAGCCACTGCTCATGAGTTCAAGCTAGTCCCCCCTCAACACGCATTTCACACTGTCAGTATTGACACTGTAGGGCCTCTCCCTTGCTCCCGCTCTGGTTGCTGCTTTATCCTAATCACTGTTGATCATTTTAGCAAGTGGGTAGAAGCTTTCCCTACTAAAGACATCACTGCTAAGACAACCGCCGCCTTTCTGCTACAAGATTCATTCTTCTGCCATGGTTTCCCTCAGGTGTTGTTTTCTGACAATGTGACTAACTTCAACGCCAAGTTAGTGACCTCAGTGGTTGAAGCCTTGGGGTCTCACCAGTCTTTCTCTGCCCCCTATAATCCTTCTACCAATGGGGCAGTTGAGCACACAAACTCAAATCTGGTTTCTATCATGAGGAAACTCACTTACTCTGACGCCACCAACTGGGATCTATACTTACCCACTGCTGTCTTTGCCTATTTCCTTAGCAAACACTGTATCATTGGGCATTCCCCTTTTACTATGCTGTATGGCCGTAAAGCCACTACCCTGTTGCTCTTGGGGGCCCCCTAATCTCCCCTGATAAGGCTATGAACCCTGATGAGCATATCAAAGATCTAGTCAACAGCATCATTGATATACAGGCTACTACCTACACGTCTGCCTATAAGACCAAGCTGCTGGAGCTCTCTCATGACAATGCCAGGAGATTCCCCCTTCCTGAGTTTGCCATTGGAAACCATGTTCTGTATTATCAACACAGAGTAGGAGGAAAAGCTCATAAGCTAGACTTGTTGTGTATTGGGACCTTAGAAGTGACCTTTAAGCAAGGATCAGAGTATACAGTAAAGCTCCTCTCTAGTGGTCAACATTTTGCTCGTGTGCATGCTAAGTTCCTCTGCAAGTATCACCCCCCTAAGGCCAGTTTAGAGGGGGCAATGTTGTGAATGTTGCCATTCACATGTTTCAATTTTGCCTTTGTTGGAATATTTCTAGGACAAATCTCTCTCTTTTGCTTTCACCCTTTGAAATGAGGCTGGCTCCAAATTGGGAAACACAATTGTTCAGTTTCCTGATCCTGTGCAACTCACCTGCCCCACTCATGCTTGTGGCAAGTTATCCTACTGTCTTAGTAGTGTTTTGTGGTATTGTCAACCACTATGTATTACATTTCCTATTTTTCAATAAAATTAAGTTCTATTCACATTTTTGTCTTTGTGTCTCCACATACTTTGGCGCCTCTCTAGCCACGTCTAGCAGATATTATTCAATCAGGGCCGCAAGGTAGTTACATAGCCTTCCCTGCCATTCTAACCAAGACTTAGTACAAATCTAATCCTAAGGTTAGGATTCCCCATTGTGACTCTGTGCCGCGCCTCAGATCACGACAACCATCTTCAAGGGCTACCTTGATTACTTCAAGCGCTAATGGGTGGGCAAGAAGGTGACTGCCCTGAGAGGAAAGAGCAGGGACACTGCCCCTTGGAATTGTCAGGGCGCCTGCCTCAAGGGGGATATGAAGACCACCTCCATCCTGGAAGTGTGGCACAAGCACCTGAATGTGAAGTTTGGGTCAACCCCCAAATACAACAAGTTCTTCTCTAAGCTGCAGGAGGAGCAAGCAAGAACTGTCTCCAAGTTTTGCGACCTGGCCAACCAGGTGGCCCCCAAGAAGCAAAAGTCCAAGGAGCAGGACTACCAGGAGGACGTTCAGATGGTGGTGAAGAATTACAAGGTGGCAGAGATCAAGAAGTACCTTGAGGACGTTGCCATTGCTCTTGCTGGTGGCTTTAATTAGCACAATAAACCTTGCTTTGCTTTGCCTGTATATTTTTTACTTTTAAACTTTTAATTTTTAATTTATTTATATTGTACTAATCTTTTTAGGTATAAATGGTAAGTTTCAGATACAGTTTCAATGTGGTTTAGTAATAATATCTTATATTTTGTTAATTTATCCTTAAGGTATGAAATTTTTCTAGTTATGTTTATATAAAGTATAATAAATTAAACATAGAGTTTTCTTATATTTTTTAGTTATTATGATATATAGAACATCTTTATTTTTGGTTCATTGGAATTTTAATTTTTATGGGAATAAAAAATAATTTTATAATAAAGAGTGTAATTTACATAGTAAACTGAAAAATAGTTGCCTATGTATCCTTATTCTTAATACTTATAGGAATTTTGTATTGCATTTTTGAATCCTCTGGGGTTATTTTAGTACACTAAAGTATTTTGAAATAATTTTTCATATTGAAATATTCAGGGTAAAGTGTTTTGTTAATTAAAAAAGTGTCAACATCCAGGAAACAACATTAAGTAAAACCGGGTTGTCACTTTACTATAGTGTTGACATTAAAAGTGTCAACATGGCTACTGTTGACATTATTATTGTCAACATGGGTGCTGTTGCCCTTACCCATGCCTAGCTCTTATTAAGGAGGAAAAAGGATTAAAATATAAAAGAGCTTGTCATTCCTGGTTTCCTTTACAAAAAGATAGATTTCAGTGCAGATAAAAGAACTCTCTAAAGCCTTATTGTGTCCCTTTATACATATAAACACTCAATAGCTTTAAAAGAAGCCCAAATCAACCATGACTTTTACCCAAGAGCTTTAAAAATAGAAAGGTTTAATTACTTGGACAACATCAATTGGGCAGGATAACAAACCCAGACAGCAATCCTTGGATATCCATTTCTTGATTGCATCAATGCACACAGGCTGCAGAAGCTTAGTCTGCTGGTTTTTCCTTGAGGGGCTTTGCAATTTGGATGATGTTGTCATAGTTGGCTTTGATACTGGTGAAATATTGTACTGGGACCTAATCAGGGCACAGCAAACTGAATAGACATTGTAACAGTTAATAAATTGATAACAGCATTGCACTTGCTATCTGAAAAATAGCGCCTAGCTTTGATGGGTGCTGTGGCATCCACATTATGAGAGTTAATACACAGGATAGGTAGGTACCTTTTATATGAAAAAGCTTTCTTATTGCATGTAATATCACTTTCAATTATGAAATACACAACAGGTGAAGCTGGATTACCAGTTATTGTTAAGGGGCTATAGGAAGTATCAAATACTCTGGGACATGTAACAGTAACTCTGGGGCCCAGTGAATGAGGCTGTGTGACAACTGGGTAGACAGTGCAGGTGTATGTACCCTCATTGTTCTCAATGACCTTGGTGTAAGTGACTTTAGTGGCAGGCCATGGTAGTGGCTTCTTTCTGGGATTTAGACTGCCGTATATGGCTTAAAATGTGGGGGTGGTTGGCTGGCACTAACACCCTGGAAAATCTGTGGATCGGGATTTATGCACCCATTCTGTAATATGATTCTGTTCCTTGACCCTCTGGGGTATCCTATTGAACATTCTGTTTGGCCCTGTTGCAGGATCTGGGTGGGTGTGGTGTTATCTGACCATTGAAAAATAAAAATAATTTTTTGATTGAATATATGTTTTTTATGTTTTTAGTTTATTTTTGAGCCATGTTTCCTCTCAATTTAGTCTTGAATAGTATAATGGTTCCCATCTTTATGATTTGGAGTGTGCAATATTTTACTAGAGTTTGATTTAGACAATTTTACCTTTATTTCCTTTTCATATCTAAATGTAGTTATTATTGTTGGATTTTCATTTGATTTTATACATAGTTGAGCTTCTTAATTTGGTCTAGTTTACTTAATATGTGTTTGAATTGGATTCCAAATCCTGCAATTAATTTTTGAGTTTACTAGTGGCCTTCAATTGTGATTTAAAATTTGGTTGTTGGATTTGTCAATCCTGAAAGTTCAAGAACACATAGTAAACTTAATAAAAAGGGCTGGCTGATCTGAAGAACCCATTTTGGATTCCTATCAATTGTTTGTGTCTGCTTGGAATATGTAGCACAACTTGAAACTTGCAAAGTTTCTACAAGATTCCACATTTTGTTTTATTTAAATAAAATATCAAAATGTAGTTTAATTAAAAATGCCGAATTACAAATGTGATTTGAACTTTGGACATGAGATTTAACAATCCCACATTTTGCCCAACAGGTTCTAAATCTACAGGATGATTTTTTTGGTCAGGAGAAATTACTAAAGCAGCTTTTTTCGCGATAACTCTTAAACATCATGATAACTCCTGAGAAACATATGGGAACCTGGTTTAAATCATTATAAAGGTCATTCGTTTTAGTTTAAATTCTACACCATTGCTTGCAAGCATGTCAGGGGTGGAAATCAGTTTCCACGTTCAAATAAAATCCTGGGTAAGCTAGGATGTTATATTTTTAGGTATTATTTAAAAAATCCCCGTAGCAGGACACTGTTTTTTGGGATGTGTTTTGAGTTATGGAGGTAAGCAGCTTAAAAAGGCAAGTGTAAGTTATTCTGTTCCGATCTCTGGATCGATGCTGATAACTTGGTTGTTTGTATAAAAACATGTTTGAAATTGATTTTGAATTCGATCAGGCAGCAAGTTGTAAATTCTAAATTATCAATGGTTGATTTAGTCTATTTGGCTCACATGATTACCATAAGCATACAATCATAAGCTTTGCTTGAGTTTAAATCTTGTTAAATGGGGCATGGAGAAATGGGTCTTGACCCCCGGGTTAAATTACCCTTTGAGGTATAATATTGATTGGCTACACACCAGGATATTGTCAAAATGTATTTTATTTTTTAATATTTTAATTGGACTCCGTTCGTAATCGGAGGCTCAAGGCTAGGCTACAAAGTAAAGTAACATTGGGCATGTGTGAATAAGTTGAGTGCCTTGTAGGTGATCAAACTTGGCCAAGAATATGCTAAGCAGGAGCATCCAAGTGGCTTAACCCGGATCGACGGGCTTTCCACGCCACCCACGCCTGCTATAAAACTCTCCTCTAGCTACAAATCCAGCATGAATCAACCAAGCGTCGCCACCAGGATCCCCGCCGACAAAGAGGCGGTTGCCGCGCGATGCAAGAACACGGCCGATACGAAGCTAGCCAAGAAGCTATGTCTCGTCAAGGAAGAGTACAAGTTCCAGCACTGGGTATCGATCAAAGAGTGCCGCAAGGGATGTAGCGATGACAAGCTGTGCAGAGACCGGTGCTTCTACAGCAAACTAAACATCCCCGATGAAGATTTAAACGACAAGTTCAGGATGACTCACTTCATCAACAAGTGCAAGCACTCCGCCAACGTCGACGCCTGCCTTTCGGAGCTCTTGGATATCGACACCCAAGCCCTGACCGACGCCAATCAGTGTTCGGATTCAAAATGCGTTCGCGAGGTGGACTACCGATCCCTCTTCATGTGCACGTTGGAATGTCAGAAGGATCTCATTGAAAACGTGAAGGAAATTTCAATAGAGGAGCTGGCCAAGGACACAGTGATATTTGGTCCAGACGACTTCAAAACCTCCCAGGCGGCAAGAGCCAAACTTCCTTCGCTGCTCACGTGTTCCTTTGTCACAATGCTCATTCTCTCCCAAATCTACTAGTGCATTAAACAAATCTATCATACATCGGATTCACTCAACACAAATTTTTAAGGCTAACCTCGCCATTCGGGGGACGGAAAAAAGTATCTTCATGGACCAAAACTGCACGCCGCTTGAGTTGAGTCGCAAAGTCTTGTTGTCCCACAAAGTTTGATCCAGTAACCACTCATGCACAAAAAAGCCACACCTTAGATATATATTGTCATTTGTGATATGCATTAAATTTTAAAATTGATTTTCAAAATTGAAATTTTAAATGCGTCATTTAAGATGGGCGAAGGCTATTGACCAATCCTCTGGATAAACAAAAACTTATAGATATTTTTATATCCATTTAAGACTGTACACTCTTAAACTTTTGCCGTAGATCCTTTTAAATTAATACTACTAATACCCTTTTCTAAATTGTAAAGTTTGAGGCAGTAAGATACTCAGTCAGCCAATTTTCCTACAGCAGATTTCAGTCAAATTTGATCCAGCTAGAATTTCTTCCGATGTAACTTTTTAGATTTACAATAATAAATAAGTTTAAATTTCCTCCATTTATCAATCAAAACTTTGAAAAAAAATTCTTTTGTTTTGTTTTTTATACTTTTATTGTCAAAACAGAAGGGCTACCCCGACAAGGTTCCACACAAAAGACTATGTGTCACTCAACTTGACTTCCCTGGCACTTGAAGCCAAATGCGGAAGTCAACTCAAATTATCAAACAAGGAAATAGGAACCAATAACAGTCTTAACCCTGTAGCAACTTGATTTAGCTCTTCAATCATTAGCAAGATCAAGTTACCCCCTTGTTAAATCCAAATGATTGATCTATACAATCTTGTTCCTTCTAAAATGATCCACTGCAACTATATAATCCCCCATATTCCAATAAAGGCATCATCTATTTTTTAAACATGTTCCCTGTGTAACTCTGCTAATATAGCACAGTTAAAAAGTTATTCTATTTTTATTTTCTTAATGGCAAAATGTGATTAAATTAGCTTTTAGGAAAGTATATTTTTAAAGTTAGGCCATTTTTATGCAAGAAATAAAGATTTTAAAAATTCTATTTAAAGAAGTAGCCTTCTTAAATTTCATTTGAAAATATTTAATTCTGTAAATATAAAAGATTTACATGTGGAGAAAATTATAGATAGATCAAATTCAACTGAAAATATGTTATAGGAAGCTTAATTGCCTGATTACCTCCTTGACCCTTAAGTTCTATAGCTAGTTCTTTCTAGTTGATCTAAATTTATTCACTGAGAATACCAGAGTTTATTTTCAGCTTTAGTTTAGACCCACTTGGTTCAAATAATTCCATTCAAAAAGGAATCAAAATAGCTCTATACATCGAGATCCCAACTCAGGTCCCAACCCCCAGAAACAATTTTTTTCTATCAATAGCATCCTATTTTTTACTGATACTTTATAATAGTTCTATAGATTTGTATAAATTTCATCCCATAATGCAAGCTGAGACCATCATCTATCTCAAAACACCAATTTCTCTACTATGGCCAACTTTGGTTCTTATAATAATTTTTTCACAACCCAAATTGATTTTTCTATACACCAAATCTTAGTATTTTGCAGTAGAAACTGTATCCATGAATGTGAAAAATTACATCATTGGTTGAAGCCTGGAAACTGAATGCGTTGCAACTGAACTAATTATAGCCCAGCATCTGGAATTGTGGAAAAACAGCCCAAAAGAAAACAACATATACTAAGGATAAGATAATGGCTTTATTAGTAAGCAGTAGTCAAAATTCTTTAAAATGTAGCCACTGGTCTAAAAGGGGTATAATTGTGGTATGATCCCAGGATGATTTATGTTTCAAATAATTTATCAAAGGATTGTTGTCTGAAATTGGCTTTGCTTCTAATTTGGGGATATTGTCCATATGTCAACATTGGCAGTAGAATGCCTCATGTCCCTAGATACATAATGGTGTGTCTCTACAAGCACTCACTATATGTTGTAATATATGTTTTCAGGCAAGATGTTGACCTCAGTAGCAACAAATATAGCAGTATCAGAATTAAGATTAGTATCTCTCACAAATCAAAATTTGTTTATTGGATTTATTTACAAGCCCCTTGTCATGAATGTGAATTCTCCCCCTGATATTAATCATAACACTAGACAGGGATTAACCCCTGGTTGGCCCAGCCTGCAGCCTGCCAGCCCAGTTGCTCATATTTTTGTGGTTGGAATCCATAACTTATGCCAACGCAATAGCCTGTGTTGGGAAAATTGGGGGCATTTCCAAATTTATAGACATAATACCAAATAAGAAAATATCTATTAATAAAGATTCAAACATGAAAAGACCCAGTCCACCTAAATAGTTTAATGTTGCCCAAAATAGTTGGGAATACAGATGAATGATTGCCTCATAAAGAAGTTTCCAGTTCATGCACCACCTTGCAGTTACAATGCCCCATCCCTGGCGTCCATGAACCTAGAGGACCAGAGGCCTAAGATATTTTTTTCCTGTGAATAACAATTTAAAAATTCCCCTGATGCTAGATAATTGATATTATCATTTTTAAATAATGATCAAATGAACCTTTAAATCTCTCAACTATTGCCCTATATTGTTCTATTTTCTACCATCTGAACACTTCCCCCAACTAGTCCAGCCACACTTTTTGATAGTCCAGGCAGCCTTCCCAAGGACCCTCAGTCCAACTATTTAGACCCCCTGACTCACTTCATGGTCTGGTGCATGTTACATAGTATCCCCCAACCCAGACTATAAAGCTTTTATCCTAGAGAACATCCTTCTATAAGAATCTTAGCTCTAGCAAGAAATCCTAGACAAATTATTAGGGGAGGGGATTGGTAAAATATCTAAATGTGGGTATATAACAACAAATACAACTATTTACTTTTGTAATTGGTCCCCATTAAACCACATCCCACCCCAAAAACTGACTGCCCACTGTTTGTTGCGCCTACTGCAGAGGCATCTTCCAATCTTTATTTGAAATAGTTTATTTTATCCCCACAAGTCTTATCAACTATATGATGCCCTTCTGTGGCCCTTGATCTATGTTAGGATGATCAGCCTTTTATCTTATCAAGGTAGCGCCAATTCTGTGGTGGACTGTGTATTTCAATACACTTGGATGTCCTGGATCTTTGAATGACATCCCAGATTACACTACTTGGTATCATGACATCACTCTTGGGGTTTAATAGATCTATTTTATATTTATAAGCAGTTGTCCTAAGAAAACTCTCCCTGGTTGAGGCTTTGAAGCTATCTATTTCTGTAACCATTACTCTTTAAAGATCTTATAATGTCACAGTAGTTCCCATAATACCAGGCATTACTGACCTAATAGCAAGTTAAAAGGTAAAAGGGAAACATCCAAAAATTTATCAAGGTCAAATTATCTAAAAAAAACTGTCAACAGAAAGTGGGTGACAGCTGCTTTGGTACCAGTAAAATATCTGTCTGTTAAGTTAGAACTATTTAATATAAGTCAATAAAATATCCAAGCTATGTGATAAACCAATGTTACAAGAAATAAAGTCCAGAAATCAAGCACCAAAGGTTTCTTCTCTAATAAGATACAGTATAACTGACAACAACTGAAAGTTTAGCTAATTTTGAGTCCATATGATGGTCATGGAAGTGAAAGCTGAGTTAACTTATAATATATACACATGTTTTGATTTCAATAAACTCATAATAATTGAGTCCTTCATAAAAGTTCTAAAAAATTCTGAAACAAAAACTTAAACTTCTATTTAGTTGAAGTCCAATAATGCATCCCCTGCTGTTTCCTTCATTTGGCCTTCCTTTTAACTTGATATTTAACCGCCTTGCTGCTGGTTGCTAGTAAAACATTCCACAAACATGTCATTGAGCTCTGACAATGTTGAATGTCCTCAAGAAGAAATAAACTGGATTATACTCCAGTATCTCAATGAGCAGATTCTTATTCCTAAAACCCTTTGTTCCTCTCACAAGCACTTTATCTTAATGTGTTATGGTTATCATTGGCTACTCTAGTAAATCTTAATTTCACCTTTATAAATTTTACTAAGTGGTTTCCCCCTGTCTTTGGCTTGTCTTTGATTATTTATGGATATGGACCTTTATCACCCACTGTTTTTATTTTGGGCACTACTATTATGCTATTTCTACCACATATACAGCATATCATCCTTATCATATTCCTGAATTTTATTTGAAATAAATTATTTTTTCTTTTCTGATAATTTAACTCTATTTCAGGTCTATAGATGGTATCAAAACTGGAGCAGATCTTATTCATGAAGATAAGAAGTTTGTTCTTCCATGCAAAGAGAACTAATCTGCTTCTATCCTCTTTTAAAAAGGCCACAAATTAATTGGGTCCCAGATTAAATCTGAGATCCCATAAAGAGTAAATACAGGACTATGAGCCAAACAAGGGCTTGATAATCTATCATTATAAATAAAAATGCTACAAATAACCTACTGAATAGCTTGGGTTTAAAACAAGTCCTGATAAAACTATGTTAGTCTATTATACCTGGATAGGACCAAAAGGACATATTTCCCTCTTTTAAGCTCTCTGCCTCAGAATTGATAGCTGATGTTGGTTGGCTAAAAGAAACTATCCAACATAGGTTAAGAGATAACCTCAATTACCAATAGGCAGTTATAATAGCTCATATATAAAAACTCTTTGTACAGTCACAACATCTTCAATTACTCCCAGGGAAATAGCTCCCTGAGTAGTTCACCAAGTGAATCACTAACTGGCACACCAACCAACCATTAAGTTGGTGGCACTACTAACATTTGGCCATATATTGCAGGGATCAAACAATCCAGCTCCTAAGCAGAACACAACTTGAGTAAGCCTTATGACTTAAGAGGAATATTATTCAGATAAGCTCCATGACCATCATGATGTACATGGACAACATGTGACTTACCATGATACTGTTGTAACTTTGCTGTTTTGGCAGAGTTACAAGGGGGAAATATTTAAAAACTAGGTAATATTCTTTATTGAGAGATAATGATTAAGTGGTTAATGTGAGTCATGGATAACAGGAACATGATAGGGCTAGTTATACAGTGGAATGGTGAAGGGGGTGGCTTGATCCTGGTAATAGGTCAAGCGCCAAAACAAGGTATCCACCGTAGGGGATCAGCATTTGTTCATGTTGTTGGATTTGGCAATTCAAGTTGACTTCTTAGTCTGGCTTCAAGTGGACGGGTAATCAGATTGTGGGTCATAAACCTGCTTACTTGGAACCTTTCTGGCAGATCAAGCCTTCTGTTTCAACACCCCCCAACTGAAGGTTGGCCTCCACTGGGGGTAGGTTGTCAGGGAGGTTGTCAGGAGCCCGGACACTGTACTGGACTAGCTGTTGTCCTGTGGTGGACAGGGCAGTTTTGCATTGTTTTTGTCTTTCTTTGCAGGGTCTCAGGCAATCAGGGTGGAGGATTCTGTCTTGTTTGCTCTTCCCAAGTCCTTGCACAAGGTAAGTGTTATTTTTTTACCTTTAAGATGATTGCTGGGCTAGTTTTTTGGGTTGTAGTTTGCTTTTGTCAACGTTCATGACCCAAACTTTATCACTAACTTCATTTCTATCTTGGATGGGGACAAATGCCTTTTGAAGCCACTTGTTTTCCTTTTCTGTTTGATCACTATTGGCCTCTATGACCTGAGGGTCTGATAAAGTGGGGACTTTGCTTGGAATTTCTAGCTTGTGTCCTGCCAATGCTTGAATGATATTAGGCTGTGTGCTGTATACCAAATCAAAAGGGCTTTTTCCGGTGGATCTGTTACCCAGGTTTGGCACACAAGTAGTGCAGTTGGTAGCTGCTTATACCAGTCTTCAGGTCTCCCAGAAGCAAGCTTTGCCAAGGCTTGCATGAGGCTGCCATTTAGCCGCTCTACACGTTTATTGGCCTGCAGGTGGTATGGTATTGTCACAGTGTATTTGATCCCATTTTTGGCAAGGTATATGTTGATGTCTTTGGAGGTCAATTCCTTCCCTCCATCAGTTATCAGGAGTTCTGGCTTTCCAAAATTACTGATTATTTCTTATCCTATAAACTGCCACACAACATTGCCAGTGTGTGCCTTTACTGCTTGGGCTACTAACCATTGTGTAGCAAAGTCTATAGCGGTGATGATTTATTTCTTATCATTGTGTTTTCCTGGCATGGGGCAAACAATGTCTAGGGCCCACACCTTGAAGAGCAGTTGCGTGTGGATGGGTAGTACTGATTTTGGAGGGGCTACACTTTTAGCAAGTTTCTTGCATACTTCACATTGGTCTAGGACTTCTTGAACGTCACAATACAGGGTTGGTCACCAGGCCTTGTGTTTAAGGAACTTGTATAGGTTACAACTCTTGGTGTGTCCTAGGTCTCTATGATATTGTAGAATGGTGTCCACTTGCTGGTGTATGGTGATGTAAGGAATGGTAGTTCCATTGGACGTTTTTTGGGTTAAGGTTCCATACACGTCAGCAAATAGGTGTTTGTTTTTGATGACTGTTTCTTTTATTATGTTGGTTGTGCCAGGGAGGAAGCCTTTGTCTTTTGTCTGTAGTACCAAGAGGGGCCAGTCTGGGCCAAGCCCATTTTCTCCTCTTGTGGCACAGACATACAGGCGCGAGAGGACATCTGCCATAACAAGTTCTGGACCAGGTTTGTACTATATGAGCATATTGAATCTCTCCAAGAGTTCCATCCAGCGGGCTTGACGGCAAGATAGATTTGCTTGAGTTTTGAAATATATAAGCAACTTGTGGTCAGTCATTGCCGTGAATTCTTCCTGTCATTCTAGATAACAACACCATTTGACTAGGCAGTGCACAATGGCCAGCAGTTCTTTGTTGTGGATAGGGTATCAACACTTGCCATCTGTCAAATTTTTTGATTGATAGGCTACATGCAGGAAGTCACCATCATTATTTTTGATTCATAGTACTCACCCAATGAATGTGTCTGAGGTGTTGGTTTCCATTTGGTATTCCCTGTCACGTTTGGGGTATTGCAGGATAGGAGCCACTGTGAGCTTCTCTTTGAGCTGTCTAAAAAAGAGGTCACGTTGGGGGGTCCACACAAACTTGGATTTGGCGCCAGTTATGGGGGATAAGGGGGAAGTCAAACCGCCACAGTCAGGTATGAAGCGGCGTACATAGGCCACCATCCCCAGGAAGGTGTGGAGTTCTGACTTATCCTTGGGTGATGGCATCTTAAAGATGGCCTGTATCTTTTGCCTGTTGGGTTTGATGCTGTCCTTTGAGACTATGTGTCCCAGGAAGGGTAATTGCTTGTGGAAGAACTGGCACTTGGAGGGCTTGTCCAGCAGCTTGTGTTGTGCTAGGGTAGCAAAGACTGCCTCTAGGTCTTTGTGGTGCTGTTCCACCAAGGGGCTGTAGATAGTGATGTTGTCCAGGTAGACTAGGGCATGCTTGCCTATGTGTGGCGCAAATACTTTGTTCATGAAGGTCACAAAGGTTGAGGGGGTGTTTGCCATACCAAAGTTGAGTACTACACACTTGTATGAGCTGTATTTAGTGCAGAAGGCTGTTTTATGAATGTCTTCCTCCTTAATAAAATTCTGATTGTAGCCTGCAGTTAGGTCAATCTTGGAGAAGACTGTGGCTCCACCCAAGTTGTCAAAGAGGTTATCAATGAGTGTTAATGGGTAACATTCTTAGTGGTAACTTTGTTTAGGGCTTGGTAGTCCGTGACTAGACATAGGGTACCATCTTTCTTGTCCACAAAGAATACAGCAGCCCCAGAGGGAGATTGTGAAGGGCAGATAAGCCCTTTCTCTAATGCTTCCTTGAGGTAAGTGTGTAGGGCGCCGGCTTTTGTTAGGGGTCAGCCAGTAGATAGGTTGTGCTTTGGGTACAGCACCTTTGAGTTGGATGGAATGTCGGATGTGTTTCTCTGGGGGTAACCCAGATAAAGCTTCCTTTAAGATTTCTGGATGGTGGGCCACAATTTTGCAATCCTGAGGTGTGGAGGTATCCTGGAGATCTTTGAAGTGTATGGTGTCATACTGGCAGGAGTCCCAGTCATTTGCCTTCAGGTTTTCCTTTTTTCCAGGGTCTATGTGATGTGCACAAAGACGTGGTTGCGTAGGAGTTGATCCACTGAGCCAGAGTAGATCTAGTGGTTGACACCTTCACGCTTGATGGTCAACACTGAGGTTGCCCAGTCTACATGAGTGTTGTTCTTTTGCAACCAATCCATAACCAGTACATTATCAAACTTTGGGAAGTCAATGACAGGACCTTGGATGGTGGAGTGTAGATTCTTGAGAATGACAGAGAAGGGGGTGGTTTCCCTTGTCACAAAAATGTGATATTCATCAGCTAAAACCATGTTTTTAATCCCAAAGGAATAGTGGCTAGCTTGAACTTGTCCACAAAGCTGTTGTTGACTAAGGTTTGATCCATGCCCAGGTCCAGGAGTGCCAAGCCTGTTTAACTGCAAAAACAGAAAGGATAGGACATCAGTTTATTGGGATATCTGGCAATGATGTAAAGTAATGGGTCTTCTGAGGGTACTTGAATAATTGGGCATTGGTCCACGTCCTTGGGTTGTTACTCATCATTGGGCAAGTCAGGAGTTGTGCGGGGAGAGCTTGGCTTGCTTATTGCTCTCTTCAGGCTTTTCCCTCATCTTGGTTGCCTTGTGTGGCAGTGATACAGAAATGGGTACAATTCAACTGGCCATTGTTTCCACTTCCATGTCCATTTAAACCTGCAGGCTTATAACTGATGTTATTTCCATTGTTTCCAGGGGTGGCTGTGTGGAACGCCCGCCTGTGTGAGAGTCTTTAGGTCTCTCTTGTTTTCCAGTTTGCGCCTTGTGAAGAGTGTTGGATATTTTTCTGCTTTCTCTACCTTGCAATAAATGCTCTTTATATTGGTCACCTGGTCCAGGTTCATGTGTCTCATTACATGCAATTTGAGGGTGTTGTAGTACATGAGGTGCGTGACTGGGGTATCAAAGGCCATGTCAGAGGATGCGCGTAGTTGGAGTTCTTTGTAGGTGCGGGTGAATTCCTTTACAGTGCCTGTCTGGGTCAGGCTCTTTACTTGGCAAATGATCATGAGCACTGTATCCTTTAGCATAAATCTTGCCAGGAAGTCTTGCTTAAAGGTATCCCAGTTCTTGTCAGTGTGCTCTTTGTGCCACTTGTTGCACCAGGTGTCAGTGTTGTGGGTCAGTTGGATGGAGATTTCTGCAATCCAAAATTGCTGTGGGCATTTCATCCGAGCCAGCTTGCTCTGGGCAGACTGGGTCCATGTGGTAGTGTTGTTGTTAGTGGCCCTGGCAAAAGGTTCCAAGGCAGCGCTTTGGAGTCTTTGGGCTATGTAGGCAGACATGGTGTTTTTGTCAGTTGGTTTTGAGATGGTGGCGGCCATCTTGTCAGGAATCCAACCAGAGGGGGGTTCCTGAGAACTTGCAGGCAGACAACCCGCGGGCTCAGTAGGGAGAGCCCACCAAAAGATTGGGGCTAACTTTACAATATAAGATAACAATTTTCCAAGGATTGCCCAAGGTCTGCTTACAGGCACCATAGAATCAATCAACCCTGTGGGGGTGATATACATCACCCCAAATATCTGGGTGGAGGTGGATTCATTAGTGGCAACAGACTCTTGCAGGCGGTTGAGCCGCGGGGTGAGGGGTGGTGTCATTGGAACCAAATATGCGGGCCGGAAATTATACTTGTCTTGGAATAGCAGAGGGGACCAGATAATTTTGGTGCCTTCTCTGTAAAGGACTTCTGTCTCTCTAGTTCTAGTTTTGGGGTTGTGGATCAGTATTTCCTCTAGAGTAAACTCATAATACACCAGGTTGGGTGGGTACTTGGTGAAATGTACTGGGCCAAAGGGAGCTCCTGGTGGACAGTAAAGGTCAGGTGGCTGGTCCACAGTTTCTTGGGGTAGGTGAGTGTGGGGTGCAGGACCGCAAGACATAGGCTGTAAATGAAATAGAACTAATAACAAGTATGGTATGATCTGGTTGAACCAAAGGTTCATGTCACTTTATTGCAAGAATGACAATGGGCATCTTCCTGGCGTTCCAGGATATAAGTATGCCCATCTGTCATGGTAAAACTTTCACAAAATTCTGTGGCCCGGGTTTCCCCGTTCACCAGGTCTTCCCAGGCTTTGGTGGCATTGATTGGGGGGTTATTCCATTAGCTGGCTTGAAATGAGAATGTTCAAATTCCCTAGTTGGGTCGTGGGATTGGTTGTCTCTGAGTGGCCCACATTCTATGGAAAGTTTCTCTGTTTCCCCTTCTGTGTAGGCCTGAGTTATTTTGGGATCTATGGCTGGGCCCACCTGCTGATTGGTCAAGTTAACAGGAACCTTTAGCGTGGGAAGTGCTGATGTAGGTGAATTTGATTCATCAAGCTTCAAAAGATTTTCCAAAGTCAAATCCTGCTCTAGTTCAAGCCCAAAAAACTTCAGGCAGCTGGGTGGCTGGCCCTGCAGGCTGGCAGCCCGCGGGGTGTCAGAGTTTGAATCCCATAGTTGAGGCCTTTCAATAAGCATAGTTGATAGGAGTTTGTCACCTGTGACATCATCCCTTTCTCTCCTGTTGCCCTCCTCCTTCCTGGTCCTCTTTTCCAAGTATTGCTGTATGGCTCCTTGTGTGTTAGGTAGGTTGGAGGCCGGTTCCCAGGTGCTTTCTTTGGGGGGATAACCTACCCATTTATTGTAGTACTGTGGGGTCTTGTAGTGGAGGCAGTGTCTATGGATGTACTCTACTTTGTATTTGGTTGAGCGTCTCTCCTGGATGGGTGGAGAGTTGGTCTTGATCTTCTGGTGGGGAAGGGAGGTTCCTTCTTTCTTGAATAGCAGTGATTGGTGGAAGACATTGTGGATTTTCTAAGTAGGCAGTAGCTCTAGTTTGTATGCCACTTCTCCTATTTGCTTTATGATCTTGTAAGGGCCACTGCCGCGGTGGGCTAGCTTCCTACTGGTTGCATGTAGGGGAACATTCCATGAGTCAAGGTAAACTTTGTTGCCTATTTCCAGAGGTTTTCTGGGGATTTTTTTCTTGTCTGCAAACGCTTTGTAGATCTTAACAGCGTGGGTAAAGTTCCCTAGACAGGTTTCCTGGGTGGTATGTATTTGTTCAATATAAGTTTGTCCTGCTGTATTCTGTTCCCTGCTGCCAATGCTAGGGTCCCATGATGGATTGAACCCTTAGTTGGCCTTGAACAGAGACATCCCAGTGGAGGTGTGGTCTTTACTATTGTATGTAAACTGAGCCATGGGAAGCATGTTGGCCCAGTTGTCCTGGTTGGCGTTGGCATAGCATCAGAGGTATTGTTCCAGGATTTGGTTGACCTTTTCAGTTTGTTTGTCTGTCTGCAGGTGGTAGGAGGTTGACATGCAACGTTTTATTTCAAGGTCCTTCATCACTTGGGTCCATTAGTGGGAAGTAAATTGGGTTCCTCTATCAGTGATGGTTTCTTCTGGGGTGCTGTGTTGTATCAAGATGTGGTTGTGGAAGTGTCTGGCAGTCTCAGCTGCTGTGCAGTGGGTAGTGGTTGGAACAAAATAGGCCATTTTTGTGAAGCGGTTGACCATGACCAGGATTACATCAAAGGATTTTGAAGGGGGGAGTTCTACTTGTAGTCCATTGACACTGACTTCCAGGGGCCAGCATGGATGTCCAGAGGTCTCAGTAACCCTTCCGGCTTAAAGCAACATGTCTTGGTTCTTTGGCAGGTTTCACAACCATTAATGTAGGCAGCTACTTCTTTGTCCATGCCCAACCATGTGTAGTTCTGCTTGATACTTGAGAGGGATTTGTGTCTACCCAGGTGGCCAGCAACCTCTGAATTGTGGTGGTCAATCAATATGTTTGTTTGTGTTGGGCCTTTGGGTACATAGATCCTGTTGTGGAGCAGCAGGGTAGCACCTTTCAGGGAATACCTTTTCTTTGAGTGGTGGCAATCTGGGTCCTTTGTCAGGGCTTTGACTAGCTCGGTTGAGTAGGTGTCCTGTTTCTGGGCTTTTATCACATTGGGTTTTCTGGCAGCAATCTTTAGGTACTTCAGATGTATCCCTAGGCTGGTGGGGTCTAGTAGTATGTGGGTGTTGCAGTCTTTGATTTCTGTAGAGGAGGGGATCAGGTCGGCTCTCCTGCTCAAGGAGTCTGGTACCATGTTAACCTTTTCTGGCTTGTAATCTGTAGTCAAGGTGCAGTCATCTAGTTCCAAGGCCCATCTTGCTTGTCGTTGGTTCAGCTGGCGTGGTTTGAAGAAGTAGACTAAGTTTTTGTGGTCTGTCAGAACTTTTACCAGATGTTTAGCACTGCACAAATACCTGCACCAGTGCTTCAATGTCTTCATTATAGCTAACATCTCCTTGTCATATATTGGGTAGTTCCCTTCAGCTGGTAGCATCTTCTTGGAGTAATATGCTACAGGATGTAGCATACAATCCCCTCCTTCCTGAAGAAGGACCCCACCCACTGCAAAGTTGGATGCATCTGTCTCCAGCACAAAAGCTTAGCTGGATGAGGCATGGCAAGGACCAGGGCAGACATGAAGGCTTCCTTCAGGGTCATAAATGCGGAGGTACACTTGTCAGCCCAGAAAAATTGGACTTTTGTCAGAGCAGAGACAGGTCAGAGGCAACGTGATCTGAGAAAACTTTTGGATGAAATTCCTGCAATAATTTTCCAGGCCCAAAAAGCTTCTCATGTCTTTTCTGCATTTTAGTACTGGCCAGGCTGTTACAGCTTCCACTTTGTCCTGTGCCATGGCAAACCTGCCAGCCTTCACCACATATCCCAGAAATTTGACTTCAGATTGAAAAAATTCACATTTCTTCAGCTTGACATGTAGGTTGGCCTGTGAGAGTTTCTCCAGTATTTGGTCAAGGTATTGGAGGTGTTCCTCATGTGACTTTCTATATATGAGGATGTCATCCAAATATGCCATGCAGAACTGGTCAAGGTAATTGCCAAGAAAAGAGTTAATCATCCTTTGGAAAGTGCTGGGGGCGTTAGACAAGCCAAACAGCATGACCAAGTACTTGTATAAACCATATCTAGTTTTGAAAGCTGTCTTGTAATTGTCCCTTCTTTGATTCTGATCTGGTTGAAGGCGTCTCTCAGGTCAATTTTTGAGTATACCTGGGCTCCCATCAGCACATCACAAAGGTTGTCAGCGTTGGGAATGGGATAGTGGTTCTTTACAGTGATATTGTTCAGTTTCTGGTAGATTACGCAGGGGCGCATCCCGTCATCTTTCTTCCCTATAAACAGCATGGGTGACAAGCAAGGGCTTTTTGACACCCAGATGAACCTTTTTTCATCATATCCTCCAGGTATGTCTTCTGTGCTGCTTGTTTGCAGTGATTGCAGCTGTAAATGGGGCTGTGGTGTGGTTGGGTCTCAGGTAACAGGTCAATGGTGTGATTTTAGATTGAGTGACTGGGAAGCTGGTTTGCTGCTTCCTCGCTGAAGACGTGGCTCCACTTCTCCAAGGGGGCAGGTAGGCTTCCCACACTGGGTTTATTCTCAGGGTCAGAAGTGTGTTGGGTTCCTTACTGGTTGGCCTTAACTGGAACGGCACCACACCAAACAAATTGTCTCTATTCAAGGTGACTGTTTGATTACAGAAGTTCAGAATAGCGCTGTGTCTTTGGGACCAGGAGTCCCCTAGGATCAGGGGGTGGGGAAGCCCTTTCAGGATGATGGGGAATGCTGGGTACAAGTTCTGCCCAATTTTCAGGGGCAATTTGGTTGTACACCTGAAACCCAAGCCGTGGGAGCTGTTTCCCATGATTACTTTGACGCTTTCATTGGTGGCCTCCAGTCCACTGTCCTTAGCAAGGGTGACATTGATAAAATTCTCCTCTGCTCCGGTATCAATGAAAGCTCCAACAGTCTGGGATGTTGTGGATGTTTTTGCTTTGACTTGGATAAATTTGTACAATTGAGTAGAGGTGTTTATTTGCGCCAAGGAAACTGAGGGGTTACTCTTCTTGGGGCAAGCCTTGGTGAGGTGCCCAGGTTTGTGGCAATAGAAACACAAGCCTTTATTGTAGTGGCGCTGTAGTTCATCAGGGGACATTCCTGGTCTGCCGGGCGTTGGGGCTTGGCTTGCACGCTGGGTGGAAGAGGGGGTGTCTTCTTGGTTGAGGCTCAACCCTCTGCACAAGAGGAGTAATTCATCCAGGCCAAGCGTAGGGGGGTGGTGCTTGAGGAGCTCCTTCAGGGCAGAGCAGGCTCCTTGGTGGTACAAGATGGCTGATAGCTTGTCCTTGAGTTGGGTTCTGGCTTTCAATTTCAGGAACTTGTCAGTGTAAGCTTGCAGAGAGTGTGGTCTTTGTTGGATGTCCAGTTTGCTGATTAGGGCATGGTGGCAGGTGTCTTGGTCGTCACTGGTGGCCATCAATTTGCTCTCAAATTGGGAGTAGTCTAGGCAGAACTCAACATCCTCAGCAGTTGCTTTCCCAAACCAGTCCAGGGCATCACCAGAGAGCATGGAGGCTACCCCAAGGACTTTCTTGGTGTTGTTGGGGTATAAGTTTGTTTTGGCTTGAAAATGAAGGCAGAGGACTGGCATAGCTCTTCTGGCTTCTTCTAGGGTGAGCTTCCCCATCTGGGGCATGTCTACTCTGGTTGTGGTCTGGTTTACTATGAAGTTCTGCACCTGCAAGTTTGGGGTCTTGATCATCTCATTGCCAAGAAGGGCGTCTTTCTGTTCAGGGCTGGTTTAGTGTTGGGTCACTGAGGTGATCAGGTTGGTAGCTAACTTGTACGCATAGTATGCTGAAATCAATAAAAATAGCATACAAGTTGCCCCAAGAGTTAACAACATCTAGGGGCCCAGGTTATTGTGTTTGAGGTAGATTGTCATAATGTCAGGGATCCAACCAGAGGGGGGTTCCTGAGAACTTGCAGGTGGACAGCCCAAGGGCCCAGTAGGGAGAGCCCACCACAAGATTGGGGCTAACTTTACATTATAAGATAACAATTTTCCCAGGACTTCCCAGAGTCACTTACAGGCACCATAGAATCTATCAATCCTGTGAGGGTGATATACATCACCCCAAATATCTGGGTGGAGGTGAATTCATTAGCGGTAACAGACTCTTGCAGGCAGTTGGGCTGCGGGGTGAGGGGTGGTGTCATTGGAACCAAATATGCGGGCCGGGAATTATACTTGTCTTGGAATAGCAGAGGGGGCCAGATGATTTTAGTGCCTTCTCTGTAAAGGACTTCTGTCTCTCTAGTTCTAGTTTTGGGGTTGTGGATCAGGATTTCCTTTATAGTAAACTCAGAATACGCTGGGTTGGGTGGGTACTTGATGAAATGTACTGGGCCAAAGGGAGCTCCTGGTGGGCAGTAAAGGTCAGGTGGCTGGTCCGCAGTTTCTTGGGGTAGGTGAGTGTGGGGTGCGGGACCGCAAGACAAAGGCTGTAAATGAAATAGAACCAATAACAAGTATGATATGATCTGGTTGAACCAAAGGTTCATTTCACTTTATTGCAAGAATGGCAATGGGCATCTTCCTGGCGGTCCAGGGTATAAGTATGCCCATCTGTCATGGTAAAACTTTCACAATATTCTGTGGCCCAGGTTTTCCCGTTCACCAGGTCTTCCCAGTCTTTGGTGGCATCAATTGCGGGGGTTATTCCATTGGCTGGCTTGAATTGAGAATACTCAGATTTCCTAGTCAGGTTGTGGGATTGGTTGTCTCTGGGTGGCCCGCACTCTATGGGAAGGTTTTCTGTTTCCCCTTCTGTGTGGGCCCAAGTTATTCTGGGATCTGTGGCTGGGCCTGCCCGCTGATTGGTCAAGTTAACAGGAACCTTTAGCATGGGGATTATTGATGTAGGTGAATTAGATTATTCAAGCTTCAAAGGATTTTCCAAAGTCAAATCCTGCTCTGGTTTGAGCCCAAAAAACTGCAGGCAACCGGGCAGCTGGCCCTGCGGGCTGGCAGCCTGCAGGGAGCCAGGGTTTGAATCCTGTAGTTGAGGCCTTTTAATAAGCATAGTCAATAGGAATTTGTCACTTGTGACACATATGAAAGAAACCCTGTGCAGACATGGCATTGAAGGTGGGTAGTGAAATCACTGTGTTCTGGTACAAGACAAAGCCATCAGGTATCTCGGCACCAGGAGTGTACGGAGTTCAGTCAGGCGGGAGGCCAGAAATAATTCTGTCAAGGATTTGTTGGCCGCAGCGTGTGCGGGCAACAGGCGGAATTTTTCAAGATAAGGTAGGATGGAAAACCTACCTGTGCTACCAATGTCGTAACTGTGCTGTTTTAGCAGAGTTACATGGGTGAAAATATTTAGAAGATAGATAATAATATTTATTGTGAGATAGTGATTATATAGTTTGTGTGAATCAAGGATAACAGGAAATGATTGGTGATCACACAACTGGATGGAAGAAGGGGGTGGCTTGACCCTGTTAATGAGTCAAGCGCCAAAACAAGGTATTCACCATAAGGGATCATCATCTGTTCATGTTGTTGGATTTGGTAATTCAAGTTGACTTCCTAGTCTGGCTTTGAGTAACCGGATAATCAGATTGCGGGTCACAAACCCGCTTGGTTGGAACCTTGCTGACAGGCCAAGCCTGCAGTTTTGACATTAGTCATGATGCCAAAAACTGAAATGGTGTTTTTACTATAAAATTGAGATAGCCAAAATCAAGATGGCGTATTTTGAAATAGTGTTTTTCAAGATGCCATAATCAAATTGGTGTGTCCTACCCAATTCTGACTGTTTTATGAGGTCAACTTTCACCTCTCCTCCATTTCAAAGGTTGAAGAGCCCCACTTCCTATAAAAAGCAACAACCCCAGTGGCAAATGTATGTCTAACCCTGAAATACCTCATTATGACTGGCCTAGTGGATTGTCATATTCCCCCTTATAAGAGATGAACCACTATAATATCCAAAAACTACCTTGTAAATTTTATTGAATACTTTTTAGAGATGTTCAAAGGGCCTTTCAGGGAGATTTTTTCAACATAATTGGGCTCATAATAATCTTGTGATTAGTTTTAGTAATAAGAAGGAAAATATATATTAAAGCCCTGGTATTTAGCTATAGTAAAAATCTTCTATAGATAATCATTATAAATGATGTAGAAGTAAAAATAACCATAAATAATGACAAGACAACTTGATATAAGACTAATTAAAGGAAGGTTTACAAAGTTTGGTTAACATGAAATATTAATTGGACAGTAGAATCAATAGTCACTAACACATGTGAAATAAAGATCACTCATGCTATAGTAGAAGAATATATTATTTTACTCTTTTTGAGGGAATTGTGATAAGATATGACTGGGTAAAGGCCAGCTTATTACAGTCTTGTGGGTTGGCAGATAGAGGTATTTCTCTTCTGAGTTGGAAAAGTTCTGTAGGAAACTAAGAGCAAAAATAAAAAATTTGAATAAATACCAAAGAACCACAAAAAAGGATTATTAAAATACTTGTGTGATTATTTGAAATAAAATTTTGACTTAAATACTGGTGCAATATATGCAAAATAATAAATCTGGGGCTCTAAGTGGTTTGGACTAATATTTGAGTAGATACCAAGATTTTGGGTTTCTTGTAAGCAGTTTGTCTTAAATCAAATACTTTATTATTTATACCACAACAAACCCCCAGAAAAAAAAGTGGATTTGGGCTCTTCACCATTTATGCTAGGGCCCAAAAACTTTAAAAAACTTTATCATGTTTAAATGTGGTTATTTAGCATTATCAAAGTTTTTATCAAAAAAAATATAATTCTAATGACTTAATTGTGGTGCTGTTTGAGTGAAAAATGCTGAATTAATGAAAATTTCAACATATTTATAGGGGAAAACTCCTACTTTTAGAAAAGTTATGCTGTATTTTTTATAAATTTTGGAATCAATATGATAATCACAGTTGTCAATAATTTTCATAATATATATGGGGCATTCAGCATCTTGCATCATGATGGATCAAGCACCATATATTCTCTTAATTCCCTAAACTTGGTGGGCTCTTGTATTCACTTATACAGTAGTTTTCAAAGCTATGGTGCTAAGCATAAATTACTCATATTGAAACAAATTGAACTCATATTCAAATAAAATCAATTAAAGAAAGTTCCAGACTGAAAACAATTTGAATATTTTTAGTGAACTGGAAAAAGTCTAAACAAGAAATACAGTAATACACGCTAAAATTTTGAAGTTATATCAAAAACCAAACAACACATTACAAACCACAAAAAATATGAATTAGTACAACAAGTTAAATAGATTGATGTTATTACAGAATATTTTATAATACTACCTGGATTCAGATGGGGTACTAACAGAAGGGCTAAAAAGAAAAAAGTTAGATAAATCCAGAGGCAAATTTTTAAAAATACAAAATAAAGTAAAGCCACACAATATGCCTAATATTTTTTAAGACACACCATCTCAAAAATTCTGTCTCAAAAAACGCCATTTTGAAAGCAATAGTAAATACGCCATTTCAATTTATGGCATTGCAGCTAAGAAAAACACCATCTCAAAATTTAGTTTTTTGAAGCCAAAAAACTTATAAAAACATTGTAAAAATAACTTTAAAAATCATTATAGGCTTAAAAAAGCCCAGAATTCCATATCTGCAATAAATTAAGGATTCAATTAGTAACAATAAGGCTGAGTAAAGCCCAAAAGTCATAATAAACCCAGAAACAGCCATTTTCAACTAAAATAACTATGATTTATACTTTAAAAGATGCATATAATAGTATAAAATACTAAAGAAATGTATAAAAATAATAAAGCCAAAAGAAAACAAGAGAAATAATAAATGATAAAGAATATATTGTGAGTGGGCTCAAACATTGGTTGAAAGAGCAACAGAGTTGGCTTAGAGGTGTTCAACCCTTCTATAATTGGGATAGTGTGTAAGAACCACCTTGCTGATTTCAGTGTACATTTAACCACCTTTATTTGGGGGTCATCCTTTTTCTTGATGCCATCTTTGAGCAATCAGACAGGAATTGTCTGTTAGGTTTTAGGGTGAATAAGAATATTATTAAATTTAGACTTTTTAACCCTGACCCTAGTTGAAAATTGACTATGCCACCCTTCAAGGGAAGAGGTGGTCTTGATGAGGCCATCTTTGACCTGCTTGAAGAAGTTCCACTGAATTGATTGGCTGCATTTTCTGATGTGTTTTTCTACTTAAAAGTCTCCTATCCACTGAGTTTCAAAGTACTCAATGAAAGGAGCAAAGGCTCCTGGATGATATGATATAGGGGTGGAGGAGGAGGGTGTTGTAGAAGGCATTGATTTCCTCCTTTCTTACTAGAGAAAGGGCAAAAAAGCAGTTGAACACATCCTTGGCCTCTTTTGTGCCTTCAGAGTTGACCAGCCCATGTAGATCTGTTCACTTTTAGAGGCGGCGGCAGAGTGCCTGGCAGAAGTGAAAATAGCATCCCTGGGGGAGCTCTTGAAGACTTTGATGAATGCATTTGCCTTAGCCTGCTTGAAACCCACTACCAAATATTCATGGTATGGTAGGCTTTCTGGCTGCTTCTTGGGGGTGGTAGTTTCTTCATCCTGGGAGGGGATCTTCTTCTTTTGCCCCCTGGTCTCCTTGGGCTCCTCTTTGATGGTGAGGATGATCTAATCAAGTTTAGTCTTCAGGATAGTGAGAGCACAGACATATGTGTCCTGCTTCTTGTTGGGGAGGAATTAGAAAACAAGTGGAAGAACTAGATTTACAGTCTTCCCATGGATGTTCTAAAGCTGGCTAGAGAGCTTTGGGCAGGTTGAGAAAGTTTCATCTGCAAGCCAGGTCTTGAATTTCAAGAGGTTGCACAGAATCTGGTTTGTGGCAAAGCAGATAATACACTCACGTGTGTTTGTACCATTGTTGTGGAGAAGTAATCTCTCCTCATGACAAGATATTTTTTGTTTCTCATTCAAGATCAATTGATCAATGGAGGTATCACTGCTGCCTTTAGTGCTCAGTACATATCTCTGACCAGTGAGATATCTCTGTAATTTGGAGGCGCCACCAACAGTGGCAAGTTAGGAGTTGTTGAGGTTGAGGAGGGCACAGTTCATCACCTCAGTTGAGGTTTTGTCCCTGGTGGTGAGGATTACTTGCCAAAGAAACCAGCGGATCAGTTGGTATAGGGGATCAAATGGCTCAGTGCAATCATGATTGACAGTTAGGCTTTAAATCTGGTGAATTCATAAGTGATAAACTTACAGGGCAGCCAAGGGTATCACATTTAAAGTGATGTTGACAGATGGATTTTTTTGTTATTACAGCCAAATCTGTAGTCCTTATAGAAAAAATTAGCACCTACCTTCTTGGACATGATAGGGTAGCTTGCAGGGTATTTGGTGGGCATAGCAAAGGTGCCATTTTGATTGCAGATATTATGCACAGCGTTAAGATCCCAGAGCTCAATTGGCTCATCAACAGAATCACCAGGCTCAGGATCCTGATCCTCTTCCTCTTCAGGCTCTGAGGTGAGATTAGAGTGGCAGTTGAAGTTGAATAACTTCTCTTGGGGGTCTGAAGGGGAGTAAACAAATGTAGAGTGAGGAGGGGTTGGGCTGGTTTCCTATGGACCAGATGATAGTGTTGGGGTCTTGGGAGGAGCTTTATCCTTAGCAGGCTGCTTATTGGGGTATTCTTGGCCTTTTTGGCCTTAGGGGGTCAGCCTTGCCCTTGGAGGCCTTGGGTGTAGCTTTGTTGATGGACTTGGAAGGCATCTAAAAGCAAGTTAGTATCAAAATATGGAAATTTCGGGGGCAGTTTTCAAATTGGGAAAATGAGAATGTTTATAATAAAAAGGGAATATATTTTACATAGAATTGTAAAGTAAGTCTGAAAATATATACTATCAAAATTTAAAAGTTTTTTATCCTGTAAAAATATTTTTTATTAGTAGCGCAAGTAGGCAAAACTTTGATTTTTGACTGAAAACTTGCAGTCAAAATGGTGTTTCCAAAGTGACGTAATTGAGGTGCTGTAGCTCAAAAACATAGTGTTTTTGACCATTTTTATATTAAATTAACAAATTAACAGTGGAGCTATCTCAACTAGGCCAAAGAGTAAAACTTGAATTTCTCAAAAAATAGCTTATAAAACAGGAGTTATAAAGTACCCATCTGTTTAGAGAAGGCAAAAAATATATGTTTTCAAAGTTTCTGTGATTTTTGTACATTTTTTATTACTATGATTTTTAACATCAAGTTGTACTTTTGAAAAGTGGAAAGCAAGCATTGCAGTGGGGGAATCAATGTAGCATAGCCTGGCATCATATGTAATTTACCCTTATTTCCCTCTATCCATTGTGCGCATCAAATCAATTGGGTGATATGAAACTCAGTGGAATTCAAAGTGATGTAAATCAAAATAGCGTAATCACCCCCTTCCATTTTAAAATCACTAATAAAATATGTTATTAAGGAAACTTTCAGGATTGATAATTATTTTACCCTTGAAACCCAGGCCCAAGGACAGGATTCAAGCCCTGACCCTGAATCCATGCAGGCCGCTGGGCCTGGGGACCGAGGGGCTGCCTGCCTGCATTTTCCTGGGGTCAGGCCCCTGCAAGCTGAGGCCAATAATGATGGCCTGAATGGTGAAGCAAGCCAAACCAAAGGAATCATTGCCCCAAATGAAGGAGTAATCAAGGCGCCTAATGGAGGCAAGAAAATTCTGACCATTAGCTTCATGAGCTTGAAGTCTACACTGGTGGCCAATCAAGAGCCATCCCTGAAAGAAGGCACAGGCCTGCAGCCCAACCCCATGACCACAACTCTATAGCAAGATAATCAAGTAGTCAATTTGAAATCTCTGACCAATGAAAGAACTCCTGGCTCAGGTAACATTTTGCCATCTTTGAACCCAAGCACCCAGATCCCTGGGGCCCACTTTTCTCAATGCCCTGATGAACCCCTCATGGAAAATATTAAGTTTGAATTGGGGTGCTATATAGACCAAAGGTCCCTGCGCTCCAAACTTATTGCCATTTTTGAATAAAGGTTATGTTATTTTGGCTTACACAACTACTTCCTTAATTTGTCTTTGCCATCTATCAAATCAATACAAGATCATCTGGCCCTCCTGCCTCTATGCCCGCATATTCCTGTCCTCCAGGTATTTCCTTTGGCCCTGTCCACTTCACAGAGTACCCTCTTAAGCTTGAATATAAGTAATACACCCCAGAAAGATCATCAAAATAGATCCCTTGGCCCTCATACAATCCACAGTTAGATACAACTGTCAAGGCCCCTGGATATTCTCAGCATCCAAGTTGTTTAGAGGCAAATTCAACTACCTGCTTGCCAACAAACTCCGCATGGAACTGCCTGTGACCCCCAAGCCAATGCCTGCCTCCTCACCTGATCTCCCAAGTTGTTTAAAGGCAAATTCAACTACCTGCCTGCCTGCCTATAAACTCCGCATGGAACTGCATGTAATCATCTGTGACCCCCTGTCAGGGATTTCTTCCTTGACTCCCTTAATTGTATTGACAACAGTTATGAGATAACAAAAACATCACAACACAGACACCAAGTTTTTGACACCAGGGGTTTTTCTACTGATGATGGGACCAAGAATCAAACCTGGAACCTTAAAGAAACACCTATTGTCAGTCTAAATACAACTAGCCAGCTTACCTTACTTATTTATAAGCAACGAATTGAATTGACTTTTGTTTTTGCTCTTCAAAAAATTTCAAAAAGGTTAGTAAGTTAAGTGCTAACGCCACTTACCGCTTGGCTGCTGATTGGCTGCCTGAGACTATCTTGACGCTCTCAGATCCAATATTAGAAGATGAAACTGAGGCTCTGCTCTTAAGATTGCTTGATATTCACTATGAGCACTGCTTAAATTACCAGGTTCTTGTGGCTTGTCTTGCTTCTGTTCCTTTTAAATTTATGTTTATATTACATCTCCAGTCCAAAATTAATGCCCATTTAACACAGGTATTAATTTTAACCATGATATTCTTGAAAATCATTGGTAAATCTCTCTTATCTACCCCAGTATCCACTTAAATTACCCAGCCTCTATTTTTGAGGCTATTTAAGTGTGCAAAATTTATCAAACTTAGTTGTTCCAACAAATAAGATTTTATCCTATACCTGCTACTCATCCTCCTTCTAATAACTTATTTTTGAAGCCATGAGAGGAATTTTATTCCTGTTATGGTTTCTAGCTTCCTTCTTGCCAGTTGTATCAACCCTGGAAAACCCAACACCTACAACTGACTGGTACAACTCTTCCCCAGATGACACTCATCAAAAGGAATCCCTTGCCCACAGATGGTTCAAGTACCCCTCCGGCCACTGGGGACGTAAATTCCATTATGGTTGTTTGTTCCATCTGCCTCCTGCCAAACCTGCTCTGGTTAGACCTTACGCTTTCTTTTACCTCTTGATGTATGTGGTGGGATACTACCTACTTGGTCGTTTCAGTTTTATGTTTGGGAGATTTGCTTACCTGGGACACCTGGGACACCTTGCAATGATCACAGTTCCTATCAGCTTGGTAATAGCAGGGTTTAATGTAGGGGCCTTGGCCCACCAACTAGGGGATTTGTTCCCTGCCAATTGGGTCCCTGACACCCCCAAGCTAATGCCTGCCTCCTCACCTGACCTCCCAACCAATCACACTGGCAAGATGTTTGGGATTGTGTACATCACCCTCACAGGGGTGATTGACACTATAATTCCGGATGCCAGCCTGTGGTCCTGGGTAGGGAAGTCCTTCTCCTACCTCTTTAAGTTAGCTCCTCTCTTGTGGTGGGCTTTATCTGCAAAAAAAACCCAACCTGATTGATCCCCAAAACCAACATGCTGGCTGCCCAAGACTGTATCCCTGACAGAAACCCTTATTCACATATCCATGTATAGATAAGTTATAAATTACAAATAGCAAAAGTGGTTTTTTTACCAGGCAATGACAATCACTTGTAGGACTACTTTAATGGTGTTGTTTTAGGCTGTTCTTATTATAAGTGTCTTGGATTAATACTATAGGAATATCTTCTGATTGTATACAACAGGCTTTATTTTAGTGCATGAATAGGCTTATTTTAGTTTAAGATAAATGGCGTAAAGTTGAGATGGCGTAAACACGCCCTACACTAAGTGATTTCATGTGTAAATAAAGTATCAAAATAAGATTTAATTAATTTGACTCAAAATGACAGAATCAATATGGCGTACTTTTGAGATGCCACACTATAAATTTATAAGCGAATTTTAACTATTTTATTATTTATTTTATTTTCTTTGTTATTCAAAAGCACTAATACAAAAAACACCATCTCAAATTAAATTTGAGAAGGTGTATTTCAAGATGGTGTGTTTTACCAAAAAAGGGGTTCCCAATTGGGAACCTCAAATTAATAAATGGAGGGTGGGTTTGAACTGGGAGTCCATGGCAGTTAAATTTAGCCTTCCCAGGCCTATTAAAACCCAACAAGGCTTGGGTATAGCTTTTGGGGCCCAGGACAGGCCCCACAGCTGCTAACAGGGCAGAAATGATTCCTGCACCTGGATATTTGCTTTTCAAAGGAAATCTGGGTGCAGGCAAATCCCCACTACCCGCTCTCCCTGGATGGCAGCTAGTGCAGGCTTGATGCCTGTCCAGGGATTTGTTTTTTGTTTGAAGTCTTTCAAACTTCCCTATACCTTACTCTTAACTCCTTGTTGCAGTTTTCAACATACTTCTATCAATACTTATAAATAAACCTAACAAAAAACAGTAGGCTCAAGCCAAAATTCTAAGTTTTTCCTTGCTTAAGATTTTAACATTTAAATTTTAAACATTTTGAAAACTAACTTTATATTTTTTCTTCTAACTTACTTTTTATTATTTTTCTATATTTTGAAAACTTTCATATATTTTTAAATCTTTTAAAATTAAGACTTAAAACTAACTTCAAACTTCCTTTTACCATTGTGTTAACTTAAATCTCTGAAATTTACCTAAATTTTAGTCTTCAAACTTATTTTTGTTCTCTTCAAAAACTTAAATTTTAAGAATTCATTTTTTAAAAAAATTCAGCTTTGAGCTTCACAGTTTATAAATTTCATAAACATTACTTACATTTTAATTGGAATTGCTCTAATTTCCTTATAAAAGTTACGCAGTTGTTTTTTTACCATTAGAACTACTTCATTTTAATTTTAAATTTACACACTACTTTTATAAATCAAGAATAAAATTTAGTTACCATGGAGATGGTAACTCAGAGCACTGCTGCTTTTTTTAAATCTCTTTAATTTTAAGGAAAAATTATATAGTTTTATGACATATTATTACCATGGTGAATTCCCAAACATTGACATTACACTTGTAATTACTAGGAATTTAGTAACTACCTTATCTTAACTTATAAACTTGGGGGTTTTTACAGACTTTATAACCCCTATACAAATTATAAACTCCTGGTAGTTTCTTTTAAGGTTTTATTCCATACTGTACCAATGTTCTTATATCTTTTAAATTTGAATCATGTAGCTCTTAACGCCTTTGTTTACAACCTTGTATCATAATGGGCAAGGCCTTACACCTACTTAGTATAAGAACTCTTATCCAAATCCCAATTTAATTGTTCAATTAATATTTATTTCCACAATAAAGCTATCTTGCCCTATTATTTGCTTAAGTGTTTAATAGTATCTCCTTAAGCAGATGATTGTAATACAGCATTTGTGGTCCTTAGTTACCATCTGGCTCTTGTTATTCCTGTTTTATATCTTGTCTCAGGGGCCAGCTACCTTATGCTATCCTAATCCTTGCCCAACTCCTACCCTACAGCTTGAAGAGCTATCTCCTGTTATAGAGAGTAATAAATCCTTGTTCAATGCCACAACTTTATTTTTCTCCATAAAGGGGGTCCCTTACATCTACTATAGCTTTGAAAACATTAGATGTGTTTGGGTTAACCTCTAAATGTGGAATTAAGATAGATTGTATATGCTAAAACTAGGATTTATAGAGTGTCATTTAATGTTGACACAAAGGATGATTAACATGAAAGCAAAATTAAGACAAGAAGAATAAGTTAAGTAAACACAATGACATAATTCAAGCAAGATTTAATAATGTCTCCACTATAAAAGAAGGCCAACAACAGCAAAGTCAACACCTTAACTGGTTTAATAAGAAAAAGACACATCTTAACATTTTTATCTTACAGAATGTTATTCTTAGAGCTCCAAAACTTCACATAATAATGAATAAACTACTACTTACAATATATAGTACCTATTTTTCAAAAGTTATATGTTCATAACTTTATTATAACCAAAAACTAAAACAGCCCATTTTCATAATAGAATTCAACCCCAATCTTAATTTAATTAATATTTATGTTTTTTACATAGTGATTTACCTGAATAATTGTGACTGTCTACAAGTCAACAGTCAGAATTAACTCAATATTTTAGGCTGACTGTCTAAATACCTAGTTTTACTACATGTCAACACTTAGAATGGCAACACTAAACAGTTAAATGTAGTTTTGTCCAACTTTTTTTGATAAAGATCCTCAATACTGCATATCTTAAAATTTATTGAAGGTATTTTACATGTTCTATAAAATAATACTCCATAACTTGATATATTTATAGCTTTAACCTTCATTTCTTTATACTTTACCCAAAGTCCTTTCTCTAATCCTTTTTTATAGGATAAATAAAAGAAACTTCAGCCCAATAAGAAACAACATAATAAAAACAGCCAAGGACACTGTTAAGACTAAGGCTTCTTCTACAAAGAAAGTTATTAAAAAACAGCCTAAAAATATAAATAAAAAAATAAAAACAAACCATACATTCAGCTTCTGAGGAGGACTCTAATGATGGTTTCACCTCTCATAGCTGATATGAGTCTGAGGGAGATGAAGATCCCATCAATAAGAAGAAAATAAAGGTAAGATCCAAGCACTTCCCTGAGCCCTCACCCAAACCCTCCTCTAGAACCTCTCCTGATCCCTCCCCTGGTGAACATGAAGATGATGAGCAACACGAGTACTTTCCTAGTTTTCAACACACACCTCCTGAGCCATGGGATGCAATAAAGGCCCACAATATTTTTAATGTTAAGGGCTCCTTCCAGGTCCCAAAGAGAATTACAAATTAATTTCCATTAATGTCAGTCAAAGGTGGCTCAAGTATGATCAGTGATGGCTATGTGTTTAACTGCAATAGTCAGAAGCAATAAATCCAGTTCAAACATTTCATGAAAAGACATAAGCTGCCCTGCATGCCTAAAAACCCAATGTTGGGATAAAGCTACCTTAGAAAGGGGGGAAATATCTGCATGCCTCCTACCACTTTGATTGAGAAGCTACTCAAGTGGTACCTACTCCAAATGGTCCCAGTATCAAAAGACATCAAGGCTACTTACCTGAAAGTAAAGACCACTAAGCACCTGAGCAAAGATAACCTTAAAATTGTCCCTGATTGTGAGAGGGGGGGCTAAACTAGCTAAGTTTGGCTCTCATCCCAGGAAAAGGATTCACCAGCATGTCATCCAGTGCAATACCAGAATGGCCACTCAAAGTGGCATCCACAAGGAGGACACAGCAGATAGTCAGGGGAATTAGGAATCAAGAGCCATCAAGATCACACTGCCAAGTGACTAGGGGGCGCACTGTGGAGCGTGCTCTTGGGTACCTAAACCACCTTCTTAGACTGGGGCTACAGGAGCCTCTGAAGGGAGGGGCATTGAGGTGGCCAAACTTGGGGGTGTCAAGGGAACCAACTCAAGGGCATACAACTCAAGATCATTACAGATGAGACTTCTCATTATGTTCTCACTAGAAACAAGGATATTCTGAGCACGTCCAGGGATGTCCTTGAACAAGTGCAAAAATTGGGTAGGATTGCTCCCCACTTGTTGGAATAAATGTGAGATACAAGCCCAAAGATCTGGGGAAGTAGTCCATATCATCACCAAGACAGGTGCCAAGGTGAAAGCCACAAATTTCATCACAGAGGCTAGCATCTTTACAGGTGGAGAAAGGACAAAGAAGTTCCCAAACTTTCCTGGAACAGCTAACTGGCAAATTTGTAAGAACTGGTGAAAAAAGGGCTGCAGCTTCAAAGAGACAGCATCCCCAGGCTAGGCCCTTTAAAATTAGGTTAACAATACTATCAAAGTCATAAAGCAACAAATGAGACAACGTCCGCAGGCTAAGTAATTCAAAAGCGGGTTCAGGATACTACTAAAGTTGTATAGGTGACAGAAGAGACAGCGGAGCAAACAGGAGACAAATTTGAATTTAAAGTAAGTATTTGTAAGTGATATACTAATAATTTCAAATTTCAAGCTCAATTTACAAAAGCAAGAGCGGTAAGCATATAAGTAACTAATAACTTCAACTCTAAGGACTTCAAAAAGGCTTCCGGAAACCAGGGAAGGACTGGGGAGGTAATAAATGAATGAAACTTTTACTAAAAGGTCAAATGACTACAGGGGACTCAAAGATAGAGTCAAAAAAGCTAAAAGACTTAATGAAAGGCTTTAAACTTTTAATTGATAAAATGAGCATGCAGGGGACCAAAAGTCTCATGTCTTGCTTTAAGGGACAGGCTTTAGATTTGAAAGGTCACATGACCCAGACAATGGGTCTGATTAGGCAGCAGAGAAATTTTGAAAATGTTTATCCATTGTGTTGGAGGGTTTTGCAATAATTTCTGGCTTCAACTCTGATTGGCTGGCATCAATGGAGTGATTCAAATCAGCATTTAATCCATTTGGATTGGAATTTGATGATTTAGCAGTAGCACAACCTGACTGTTTGGACTTAATTAATTTCAAGTGTGGACAAGCCCAAGCAAGGGAATAATCCAAATTAATCATAGATTCCTACCAAGTGGGAAAAGAGTTCAGAGCATCAGTATTTACCACCTGGGAAGGGTATGCCAACAAAAATCTCTCATCAATCATGTGAGCCAAATCCTCAAGGGAATTGAGGGGCTTGGCTGGCTTTTGAGCAGATTTTCTTGCATGGCGCAGGAAGATTGTCCTATCCAAGGTTAAAGGGGGGAGTGACTTTACACTGATTGTGAACACCTTGTTAAGTATATCTGTGATAGGCTCCAAGAGCTAAACCCAATTGGAAAAGGTGTGTCCCAACTAAAAGACCTGGTCCTCCCTCCTGAGTTGCAGATGACCCAAGAAAATGAACAGCTCTTTCTTCACGATGATGGGCCTGATGCAAAAGAATTGACCATATGTTATGCCACCTATAAAAATCTAGAGAAGCTTCACTCTACTGAGACTTGGCTCTGTGATGGGACATTTGCAACATGCTCTAAGTTATTCTATCAGCTGTGGGTAGTGCATGCCCAGCCTGATGATAAATTTCTCCCCTTTGCCTATTTTATCCTTCCTGGAGACTCAGAGGAAATATACCTAAGAACCTTCAAGATTCTACAGGAGGATCTTAAAGCTATTCTTACTGAGGCTGGATGAGTCCTGGTCCGTCAACAAGGGTCAGTTGTGATGATGCTGATAAAGATGAGGTCACCCTTGCTTCTGAAGAGAAGGAATGTGATAGAGCCCTTGGTCCCAAAATAATTATCATGGATTATGAGACTGCCCAATACAATGCCTTTGTAAAAACCTTAAATGGCAAGGTACAGGGTGTTTCTTTCATTACCAGCAGGCTATCAATAGACGCCTTAAGGGCAAGACTCTTCTTAGCTCTCTTGTATGACAAGATACAACTGGTAAATGCAACTTTCTGATCCCAAAGTTTTTTGCATGGCATTTATTAAAACTGAGTGTGTTGGCTAAGGATTCAAGATTGTCTGTAATGACCCTTATGCCATGAGCCATGGTGCTGAGTTCCAATTCTTTTTTGACTACTATGAGCCATAGTGGGTGGGACGCAAGGTGGTCAGCTGCAGGGGCGAGCCAGCAGCAAAGGCCAGCTGGGATTGCTATTAGGCTGTTACCAAGGATGAAATGAAGACAACATCCAGCCTGGAGGTCTGGCATAAACATCTTAAGTCCCCACTTGGTGTTAATCCTAGATACAACCCCTTCTTTGAGCCCCTTAAGTGTCACAGTAGATTTAATAATACCAGGAATTGTTTACCCAAGTAGGAAACTCAGAAAGCTGGAAACCGGTTAAAAAAATTAACTGATTTGACGGTGTCATGGCCTGTCATGACATATAGCTTTAAAAAGTCATGTTTTAAAACTTGGGTCAATAAATCTACCTCTGGCTTCCAGAAAGCCACCTTGATGATCTCCCTAAGTATCCTAGATCAAAAGTTATGGCAATTTAAAGATCTGAGTTCAAAAACCTGTCAACATGTCCCAAAATGGTCGTGAAGTTGGGTTTCAAATCAAGACAAGTAGCAATTGGTGAGCAGGTAAAGCCAATCATATCTCAGCTTCCAGTAATTGGGTTTGGACGTTCCTACGCTCAAATGAAAGCCTCAGATGAGGAGAATCCTGCCAAAGCATTTTTAGATGACCAACCAAGGCAAAGTGCAAACTTTGAATCTGGCCAAAAAAATATGATTAGAATCAGTCACCTGATGTCCCAAACTTTTAGCAGGACCCCCAGATAGAGAGACAAGGATCTTTAGGAATAATCTGGAAGAATCCCAAAGACTGATGAAAATGATATAAAAAGAATCTAGTTCCCTTTTTCCCCATTGTGATCATTCTTGGTCTGAATAATAAATAAAGAACTTCTCTTAGGCTATAGTTCAAATAGATCAGAGTTTGAAGCCCTTGGGCCCTGATAGACAGATTTAAATCAAACAGTTGATTGAAAATGGGTTACAGCTGTTCTAGGTCACCAGTTGTATTTAATCCCCCCTTGCAAGCTGATGTTGATAAATTGACATAATATGAGAGTCACCTGATATGATCTTATTTATCAGCATGGTCATTGGAAGTTGGTCACACAAGAGTTCTTTTCAAACCAGACTAGGTACTCACTTGACAATGCAGAAGGAATAGGAGCCAAGGATCCAGGTGGTATTACTTAGTCAAATTTTGATATATATTGAATAATTCTCCCTGTTTCACCTCTTAAGAGTTGAGTCCTCCCAAAAATTTTACTCAATAAAATCAAATATCCCTTGGTCTAGCTTTGTTTAACATACATCCTGTAGTAGGCCTGCTGCACCAAATTCCCTACAATTTAATTCTTAGCCAAATCATTACGGGAAGATGGGGCCCCACTGTTGGCACTTTGCTGTCGCCTCCATCCAATGTCAATCTGATGACCGTGAATCTTGGAGTTTTCCCCACCGTATCTGAAGCTGAGACACTTGTAACCTCTAAATGTCCTGAATTCTATGCTGAAGACTCTTTGATTATCTCCCAAGCTATTTATCCTGGGCTCTTTTGGTTAGGGTTAATGATTTTGCTTAACCCTAGTGTATAATTTGGAAATTTTACAAAACAGTATTTGAAGCTTTGTTGGTGGTTAATCATCAACTCTATATGGATCTGGGTGGTGATTCCCCACCACATGGAGACTGCTTCTTTATTATCTGACCATTTTTGTCACATTAAGGCTGAATAGGGGAGGCCTGTCTCCTCTCTTCAGGATATGGTAGTAAGGACTCCAAAGAAGAGAAGGCAGTGCAAGGCTAGCATTTACAAAGAGCAGATCAAGACAGCTGTCAGGAATAAGTACAGGCTATCTGAGCTTGGGGAGCAGATAGGCAAGATTGTTGCTGTACTCTCCTGTAGCAAACCTTCAGCTTAGTTTAGAATAAACATCTCTGGCTCTTTCTGATATTTTGTTATAGGGGTTTAATGTTAAAACTAATCATGCTATTTAAATAGATAACTTGAATTTAAAGTTAGAAGGAACTGGTAGTTTTTTGTACAAGGACTTTATGCTAGAGCTGGATTATCTAGCTTAAATAGTTGTTTTAGAACTAAAGGATATGTGATTTTGGGTTGTTGTTATATCGACTATTCTTAAAGATAAGTGTTTATCTTTATTTTTATTAATATACTTAATTTCTATCAGGTTTCTTTGAAAAACAATTCAAGCACTTTTTACATGGTAAATAAAATAATTTTATAGCGAGGACAGTTAATTCCACAGTAAATTATTTGAGGCGTATTTTTATTATTTTTTATTTTATTTTTGGATTCTAAATGATCATATTACCTTAAAAAGTATTTTGAAGCTTAATCTTTATTAAGTAAAATGTTCAGGAAACAGGTTTTCTGCTTGTTAAAAAAGTGTCGCCTTCCGGTAGGCTACAAGGCAATAAACTTTATCTAGACCTTTCTAATGTGGCGGCCTGGATATAAATTTAATTTTGACAGCGGCATGCAGGCAGCTTAAATGCTGACTGTTGCCCAGCTGTATGGCCCTGTAAGACCTCTTGCTTCTGATGACCGCAACACATTACTCTGGGCTACAGGTCCCGCCAAAGGCAAAGGCTCTCTGGAGCTTTCCGGATGTTACAATATTGGGATATCCGCTTGGTGGATGATAAACTACCTCGGTCCGCAGATTTCTGTCGCAGAGTGTGGGATGAAAAAGAGAGTCTATATAAGCCGGTTAACTCTGGAGTTGGTGCAGAAGAAATGAAAACCCATCTTGTAAAAATGTTTAAAGTATCTGTCTGCCTGCTGTAACGTTTTTTAGTTTAGCTTTCAGCGGTAGAAATATGGGTTTATAGATGTGTAGTTTGTCATGTGTTTCAGAAATAAGGGTTCTATGGATTAGGGTGTCGGAAATAACATCGTTGGAAAAGAACAGTCAGAGATGAGTACATCTTTGCATAACTTTTGTATTTATCGAGAAATGGTAGTTTAAGTTTGCTGTGAGGGAGAGTACATTTGAGGTTGTTGGAACGGATTGGTGGGTAGCAAGTTTTATGCAGGAGTGGGTGGATCCATTTTTGAGATTGAAAATGAAGTGGGTGGTTGGGTAGCAGCTGAGATATGAATTTGCTTCAATGCTAGGAGTAGGGCTTTCTGATGTTTTGAACCAATGATACTTAAGATGCTCTATTGAGTTATATGGGGTCGTTCCCACCAAGAGTTGATGGATACTACAAAAGATGACTTGGAACTCGTGTAATTAAATGAATGTTGATATAATAGAGCTAATAAAAGGGTAATAGATTATAATCTTACCAAGGGCTAGAATAAACCGCAAATTTTTAGAAAACGTTATGTAGATAAAAATATAATACCAACTAGTAAAGACTTGCATATTTATTAAATAATTGCTTACATTAAAGGTTGAAATCTAATTGAACAAGGTTGATTATTCCTAATCGTGGCTATCCGAAAGCAACACTTTAACAACATTTCTAAGCTTCAACCAACAGTGACTTATAAGGGAGTGTTTTTGGGTTAAAAGATAAAAAGACTTGGACCACTTTAAAATTTGATAGGTGATTTAATAGAAAAAGTTATATACATAAAGCGTAGAATAGTCTCCCTGTAAACAAGGATTGGACAGACAAGATAGTTCAAAGCCCAGAAAATGTCTTAATTCACCTACCATTCAGAGTCCAGAAACTAACTAGCGAATGTATTTATCCATAAACTTTCTATGAAAATCAGAGCGTTGCATATCGTTAATAAAGCGCTTGACAGGCTTTTCATCTAACCCTCTAGCTTGGTTTTTAAAGATAACGTCATCATCCCATCTGATACATCATTAGTAAGAGCAGCCTTGATATGATACCTTCGTTTAACAGTAAAATTCTGCGAGTCGGGATCATTAAGAAGAGGATTGCCTTGTAGAACTTCTTCCTCTCGTTTCTTTTCAAGCTCTTGACGTTCACGTTCCTAAATCTAATCAGTAAAGAACCTTTCTTCACTTTACCTGTCTTGCTTTAGCTTCAGCTCTCTCCTGCTTAATTTTCTCAAGCTCTCTCATCAAAGCCTCGGTATCTTCTTCATCGTCTTCATCTTCGTCATCCTCTTCATCAGAGTTAAATGTAGCAGTACGACTGTGGATGATTAAGTATAAAGCAAAGAAAACATTTTACCGATAGCTGGCCTCGTCTACTTCCCCATCCTCACTTTCCTCACCGATTTCTCCTTTCTCACATGCTTCAAGTAAAGCTCTTTGTTCAGGGGTGTTTTCACGATGAGCATATGCTGCTTCAGTATTTTCGACCGCCTGCTTCTTTTCAAAATGCTCCCTCTCGGCGGCAAGCAACCGGTTTTTAAAGTCATCTTCATCCAATTCTGCGAAACCCTCCTGCTCGTCTTTTCTATTTAAGCGGAATAAGCACTTGAAAACATTTGAAAGGAATATAGTTCAAAAGAAATACCTGTATTTGAGCTTTGTGTGCGACGCTAAATCTCTTGCACTAGTTTGTCCGGTGGGATTTTTATTGTCTTTTCCCTTGGCAGGATCAAAGGTGGGTCTAGCAGCAGTAGTCATTTCAAATCAAAGTAATATCTAAACACGACTTTTTAATTATGAGATGAAATAAAATTCTTTTCAGCTACAAAAATGAATTATTAGTCTAAAAGTCTAATATTTTACAAAGGGGATATATATAAACGAAGGTTCTTAAGGGCTGGCTTTAGAAAATTGTATAGTTAACTAATATAGAAAAATAGTAAGTTGTTTGGCATTTTGGAGTATTTAGTCGGCGAATTACTATAAGACTTAACATGATAAACAAGAAAACCTAACTTCTACGGGTGAAGTGTGATTTGATGGGAGGCATAAATACCAAACAGATTTTTGCAGGATTGCAAGAAAAGCGGGAGAGTAAAAGCAAAGAAGTACTATTAGAGGCTTTGTCATACTAAAAGCATAAAACGCAGAAGAGCTATTAAAAACAAGACTTACCTGTTTTTAAAGTTTATGAAAATTTGAACCGACACAATGGATTTAATATAGTGTAACTAAAGCTGGCAGTATTGAGCTTTGGTTAACGATAGTTTGACTGAAGTAGAAAGGCTTGGTCCATACCGATCATAAGATGTTATTTAGGGTCCCTTAAAAAATTGTATTCTATTTTGGGAGCAAGCTCCCTTAGCTTTTGCCTATCTTAAACTAGATTTTATATTGTTAGAAAGTTTTGTCATTATACTTGATAAGCCAATCATATGACACTTTAATCTAGACAAAATGATTCGTGTTTTGAGAAGACTCACCCTTTTTCGAGATTAAATATAAACACTAAGCTAAAATGAAGTATTTTGAAGATGCCTTAAATCCCAGTTAGCCCTTGTTGCATTTAAAATACTCAAACATTTAGAACTTATTCTTTTCAGTTATAAACATATGTCTCTTAGAAGCAACCCGAGCAGTACCGAAGAAATGAACAAAAGAAAAATAGAGGAAGACGAAGATGACTATCTTTCAATGGATCTAGAAGTCTTGGAAAAAGAGTATATAAATCAAGTGAAGGAGAAGAAAAAGAATGAACGGGATCCTTACCACATCAAACGAATGAAAGATCTTGAAGATCAAAAGAAAAGGGGCTATAATAAATCCGCCAAATTAATAGCCGAAGAAAATGAAAAGGCAGCAGCAGACACTCCTATATCATCTTCCAATAAAGGATTTCAGCTGTTACAAAAAATGGGCTTCAAGTAAGATTCTTTAATTATTTTTCTAAATTAAGGCCCGGTACTGGTTTAGGACTTGGCCAGGGTGGTATTAAAGAGCCGATTAACTTGAGCAAAAACGCAGGTATTTCTTAAGCAGCTTATTTTATTAAATCTTTTAGGATCTCAAGGTTTGGGGCTCGAAGCTGAAAAAAAGAGAAAAAAGAAAAAATGATGCTAGAAGCCATGAAGAAAATAGAGCAGAAGAAGCAAGTGTGCTTTAAGGATACTAGCCGCCAAAGATTTCGCGAAAAACAAATACAAAAAGATCTATACGACTCTCGAGTAGTTTGTGAGCAATTGGATCTATCAAAGGTATTTCTTCTTATCCCACCTAATCCAAAATCAGGGGATTGAAAGCAACGAATTATGGGAACCTTACAGCAAGTCAAATGAATACAAAGAAATACCACCAGAAGAGACTGAAGCTAAATGTAATCTCGTAGAACATATTCTTTCTGTTGATGTAATTATTGATTTTCCAATTTGTCCTTAATTTCTTAGAATCAAAAAGAACTATCGAAAATCACTGAATATCTTCGAAAAGAACACTTCTACTGTCTTTGGTGTGGCTTTTCATATTCTTCCTTTGAAGAACTGTCTACGCAATGCCCCGGCGATACAGACGAGGATCATTAAACCGCTGAGGCAAAATAGGTAGGCCATGTGTTTCTTTTAATTTAAGCTTAACAGCAAGTTCATGTTTTGTTGCCACAACTTTTTTGAAACAGCTATCTTTTAACATGCCCTCAGATAATCGTGTCAGGGTTACTGACTCTTAAATTTATTACAATCCATATGACTGGATATTACTACTAGCTTTGAATTTGATTTCCAATTTGCTTATAAATTTATCCTTTATCTAGGTTCGTGACCTGTTAGTACATATTCTATAATTTATGTTTGTAGTGTTATATCACATGTTTAGATTCCCAGGAAAATCAAGAATAATGGCCTTGGTTTGAATTTTTCCGGATTCATTTTATTGTCCTGATTAGATGATATAGCTTTCCTTAGCAGTCTATTCTAATAATTCACTGTACAGTTATGAATATTGATCTTAAAAGGTTTATTTCAAGTTCTTTAATGACAGGTAATATATTTTAGTTTTCTGACTTTTCGGCCATAAAATCCACATCGATTGGCATATGCATAGTGCGAATGCTGGAAACAAATGTTTATATTTTTCTAAACATTATCATTTCAGTTAAAGTAATTGAAAAGCTACCCATCTCAGACCAATATCCTTATTTTTAAGAGCCAGTTTCTGACAAGATAGTTACTTATATATCTTCAAAATACTGCTGTGGCTGTACTGTTTTACAATAGTTATAGCGAGGGATGAAATAACTAAGGCTAGATGGTGTTATTATTTAAAATAGAAGGATCATATGGCTTGTGATGTGACTTTCATGGGAAAGTGGCATCTTAGCTGAATCACTAACCTTGAGCAAATTGGTTGTGATCCTTATTTAGAAACTATTAGCTGCAGGGTCTCAGTTGGCAAGCTTGGCTTGATATACCTTGACTTTGGATTTTTGTAAGTCAAGCGACAGGTCTTTCTGGTTGAACTGCGACTGTTTTGGGTAGAAATAATCTTGCTGTTTTGACAACATTCTTATCCCAAAATTGTAGGAACAGTGCCATCTTGTCAGAAACTGTTTCGTGCAAATACCCGTGTTGGTTACACAGTATATTTCAAAAAATTACTCTGTAGCTCTCACACTTATCTAGATGAAAAATTTGGTCACTAAGAGCCAATAAAGGCTGTATACTGAAGATATCACAAACGTTGTGGTTTTTTTCAACCTTTAGAAGAACTTGTTTATAATGTATAAATCACCCCAAGCAAATAGTTCAAATACAGAATTGAGATATCCTTAAAGTCCGCAAAATGTACTTCTAGGGAAGATATATCAATCAACAAAAAGAAAAATTAAAAGAAACTGATGGGTTTAATGTAGAAAGAGGTTTTATATCTGAATAATTTGTTGGTTTGCTCAGATGGGGTCGGTGACACAGCAAAAGTTAATTTAGAAGCGGAGGTCTATTTAAAAATGTATCATGCTTTTATCAGGATTGTTCAACATGGATAGTTTCAAAATAAATCCCTGGGAAAATGACACTGCAAAGGGAACGATCAAAGATATCCTAAAACTTTCTCCGGAGGTTTCAGGAGGTGTAATTTTGGTAGCTTGTTGAGAAAATCTGTCCTTCTCACCCAACTTTTGTCCAAGATATCTTTGGACGCGGGTAAGTTTGACTCTCCCTGTAACCTTCTGACTTTGCTAGGGTAGTCATTAGTAGTCCATCGATTTCAAGGTAATTTCAGGTTTAATTTGTTTTTAAGACAGTTATTATTGTGGTTTACTTCCATGAAGAAATCGGGATCTAAATAATTGGTGTATAGAGTTTGTGTTCCAGTTAACACACTTTATTTTCTGCTTAAATTTGATCCTCTGTTAGAGTGTTAGCTTTCTAAACAACCCATCTTTGGTATTTGGTTTCACTCTCATATTTGTTAAAAAGTATTTAGATCATTAAAGATTAGGATCTGTTTTGGTATTTTTAATTCTAGTCCCTGAGTTTTGTTGGCTATTGGTGGTTATATATACTGAATTTTGAGACTTTTCCAGTATTGAAGTTTATTCATGCATGGCAGACTATCGTTTTAGATAGAAGTATGATGCCTTATAAGTTAGGCTGTTTGCTGATAGGTTTATCAGCGCCTCTACAAGGGA